>CANYLF010842124.1:0-19118 GCA_948193215.1 Bocquillonia castaneifolia | reverse complement strand
ATTTTGGTTTAGCTATCAAATAAAAGGAACGTGGTGATTCAAGATTTTATGGGGAAATCTTTGGTATCCATCAGGGATTTTTATTATAAAGACGGAAAGCGGCTTCCTTCAAACAAAGGTGATCATACTTGCTAAGTGCATTGTTGTATTTTAACAGCGCCATATTTTCCTTCCCTGGTAATACAATACCCTTTGTGTGCTCTTACCGTCTTTAGAATGTTATTCTCTTCCATATTTCATGTTAGTAGTCCTTGCAAAGCTAGTCTTCCAGTTTGAACTTTTTGCCACTAGTATTTTCCATAAAAGTAAAAGAAGAGTGAGTAAGAAAGTTCTGGATTACAAGCCTAATGCTCTGGCCTTTTCTGTTCTGTTGCTGAAATCATAATCGACCAATGAAGTATGCAGATAGGATTCTCTATGGAGGTTTTACCCCATCCATGCCTGTTTTTTTTTTGGTTCTAGCAAGGGTTATTATGTGCAGTATGCTAGGATTAGTTTTGTTCTGGGAACTGTTGTGGATGTTGAAGAGATCAAATGCCTTCTAGTTCTTTTTATTTTAAATTTGGAGTTTTCTAGTATTCTGCATTGTCCTGAATTCTTTAGTTGCTGTCATATTTTCAGGTATTAGTTTGTCAGCTGAGCAATGGTCATCATTCAGGAAGAGTGTCCCTTTAATAGAGGAAGCTATAATGAAGATGCAATTAAAGTTAAGGTGAGAGTCTTGTTTTACTGTATGATCAGCTGTGCTTCAACATCTTTAAGTTAATATGATCAACATAAAAGTGTTTCATGAGAAAGAGGAACCCCGCATAAATGCATGGAACTAAGATTTCAGGTGTTTGCAAGTTTTCTGTGAACCATCACTTGAGATGAATGTGGTAAATTTTTTATTTTGTATTCTGATATGCCTATTAAATATGTTCCTTGCTTAGCCCAGATATTACATTTTGACAATAATCCGTACAACTGAATGAATTGTTAACTTGAACAATTTGATCAATATGCTACTGCAGATCCAATGGTGATCCAAATGAACAGATCTCCACGGTGGCTGCTTCTACTCCTTGTGAACTTAATGGACAAATTTCAAATTTGGCAACTGCCTCACATAACGAACTCAATGGACAAGCCTCTAACTTGACTAATACTTCTGCACCTCATGAACTTGATGGGCAGGTCTCTAAATCTTCAACTACTACTTCTCATGAGCTTAATGGTCAAGTCTCTGATCCAGTAATTGCTTCTACATATCAAGGACTTATTCCTATCGAGATCAACCGTTTTGATGGGAAGAATTATATGGACTGGGCACCTGTAATGGAATTGTTTCTAAAGCAACTAAACATTGCATATGTGCTTAATGATCCATGCCCTATTTTGGCTAAGAAATCAGAAACAAGTGCGGAAGAAATTGCTCAGACCAAAGCTGCTGAGCAAAAGTGGCATAATGATGACTATATGTGTAGGCGCAGCATTTTGGTCTGTCTATCTGATGCTCTTTACAAGCGATATTCAAAGAAGACAAAGGGTGCTAAAGAACTGTGGGAAGAGCTAAAATTAGTCTATCTATATGAGGAGCATGGACAAAAGAGATCTCTAGTTAAAAAATACATCGAATTTCAGATAGTAGATGAAAAACCAATTCTCGAGCAAGTTCAAGAACTCAATAACATTGCAGATTCTATAATTGCTGCTGGATTTTTTTTTGATGAGAAATTTCATGTTAGTACTATCATTTCCAAGCTTCCCCCTTCATGGAAGGACTTCAGCATGAAGTTAATGTGCGAGGAGCATCTGCCATTCTGGCTACTGATGGATCGTTTAAAGTCTGAGGAAGAGTCCTACAACCAAAAAAAGCAAGTTGAGTCTTCAAATTCTGTACACTTTAGTCAAGCCAAAAATCT
Source organism: Bocquillonia castaneifolia (assembly GCA_948193215.1). NCBI lineage: Eukaryota > Viridiplantae > Streptophyta > Magnoliopsida > Malpighiales > Euphorbiaceae > Bocquillonia > Bocquillonia castaneifolia. The sequence continues at coordinate 17,214 of CANYLF010842124.1, read as the reverse complement.
CGGACCAAGAACTACAGATATGAAGAAGTCAAGATTGAGTTGGAAGAGACGAGAAACAGAGACAGATAACAAGGTCTTGGTCTGCTACTTCTGTGGGAAGAAGGGGCATATTTCTAAGAATTGTTTGAACAAGAAATCTGACAAGGAGGATTCATCTCCAAGTACAGTCGCAGAAATAAAGACAGAGAACAGTTGAGCAGTCATCTGATGCAGTCTATGGAACTAGCAAAGAAATGCTACATTGATGCTGATTTGTTGGCCATTGATGATGAATCTTGCATCGAATTACAGGAATAACAACAACCATCTGCATCAGCTAAATCCTGGAACTTTCTTCTCCCTTCATGGTTGTTGCCAGCGAAGACTCTAAATCTGATGAATTGCCTGCCTTCTTTATCAGTGGTGCGATCTTTGAAATCATTAGATTTAAGGTACTGCAATCTGAGAGAAGGTGCACTTCCTAATGATCGGAGCTGCTGCTTGCCATCAATACGGACGCTAAATCCAAGTGGAAACCATTTTATTACCATACCAACAAGCATCTAATGATGGATGGCTGCAGACATTGCCAAATCTTCCACCCAGCATTTAATTTCTGAATACGGATGGTTGCTCTTCCTTGGAAACTTTGCTACCTAAGACAATTGGTAGACATCACAAACAGGAAAAACTTTGTTTTGCAAATTGTGAGAGGCTTCAGTCATTGCCTGATCTTACATCAAGCATTGTAAATCTAAGCGTGGAAGGTTAACTGCAGAAGCAAATTTCAAGGGAGCATTAACTTTCGTAAATCGTATAGGGCTGGTTGAAATCCAAGGCAAAAATTGCCCAGCATTTGCAAGGCTGACAAGTTGCATTTCCTCCTAAAGCACAGCTCTCAGGTATATATAATACTCACATCAAACAGTCTTCATTTATCTGCTGATGGTGAAGGGTTGAAGAAAGGTACAAGAGTTGGTGAGGGAGCTTCCAGGGAAGTTGCAGCTTACATTTTGGATCATCCAGAAAGGGGAAGCTGATCTTGTTTGGTGATGAGAAGGGCATTTCTGCGGTTCTTCCTACGGTTATGGTCAAGTGCTTTCATAAAGGTTTTAACCATGTAGATGATGTGACTGTGAAGGTTGGGTCCTTGCAGATGTTCTTGGAAAACAATGGAAGTTGTGAGGATATGGGTCCTGGGGCTTTCCCAGTGAAGGAAGTCCACAAAATATCTGTTTTAGATATATGATTGGCAAATGCAGATAGGCATGCTGGAAATATTTTGTTGAGCAAAGATGCAGAGGATGGGCGGACCGTGCTGATTCCAATTGATCATGGATACTGCTTGCCTGAAAGCGTAAGCATAGTTTACTTCACATTTAGTTTTTGGCAACTCCATGCATGGCATCTTTGTGTTTCTATTTCACTCTTGTTCTTTTGCAGGGTTAGTTTTGTTTAATCAAACTTGCCATTTTAACTGCAGCAGTTTAAATATGAAGACACCACCCCCCCCACCCCCCCCACCCCAACCCCCCCTCCCCAATTACCATTTTCATAAATATTGTTGTCTGTTGGCTGATCGATGGACTAATCACTGTTTTCTTTCCTCATGCAGTTTGAGGATTGGACATTTGATCGGCTTTATTGGCCTCAAGCGCACCAACCTTTGGGCTCCAGCACTGTTGAGTATGTAAAATCTTTGAATGCTGAGCATATTGCACTTCTGAGGTTTCATTGATAGGACATGCCAGTTGAATGTGCACGGAGACCTCACATCTCGACAATGCTTTTGAAGAAGGGGGTGGAGAGACCTTGAAGAAGGCATCTGTTATTTAGGAGATTGTCCTAGAAGCACAGGATTCTATACTTCCTGGCACAAGTGAAACTGCATTCCTTGAAAATGTATCACATATCATGGATGAGTGCTAAATTTGTCGTTAACATGAGTATATATCTGTGAATACGTACGTGTTACTCTGCATATGGTCCTCAAGTGTCAATAGTTGAAGATGAATTGCTCTTATTTATGTTTCTGATTTGATGTTCATTTCTCTGGTTTTATAATCTTTCCAGACTGGTAGAATATTTTTTTTTCCTTTGATTGAACTGAAGTTGAGTACCTGATTCTTTCACCATGGATATAATGCACTTATAAAGTACCTATTGTTTATATATATATATATATAATTAATTGTGTCTACATCTCTCCTCCTCCCAGCTTGTATTCATGTCTTGTTAAGTCTCCCGTATGGTTAACATGCATCTGACTCTTAACTGTGCAATGATTGTCCTTTCCTTTATTTGTTTATCAGTGGAGTGGAACTAAGTCAGGTACTTTGGATTAGACATATAGCATGCCCCATTCTCAAATTATTAACACCCATTGTGCACAATCTGATTGCAATCGAACATTTACATGTATGACATTCCATAAAAGATGTCATTCTTTAGATGATCCATTGTCAATGGTATACCAATTTAACATGATAGCGCACAAGCTTCAATAGTATAGGAAATCTTACTAATGTTAAAATAATGAAGTAGAAATACACAAGTTTACATTTTTCATCATCGGGGGTCTACTGACTGTAGACGGCATTGCATCGAGAACCTTTTCAGTGGAGAATAAAGGCAACGGTTGACTGCTGTGCCTGTTTTGGGCTTGATTAGGATGGTACTGCAAATGAATCTGATGGAAGTTGTTGATGGAAGTGAGGCAGTTCCTCTCACAGTTGAAGACATGAGCATTTGGAGAACCAACTTCTATGTAGACTTGGTCAAATATACAAGTTCTGGCCACTACCTAATCATCCTTCAGAGCAATAACAGGCATCATTACTTGATGGAAAAGCAATGCAAAAGTTCAACGTAGAGTAAGCCCGTTCCTCCAGCTCCTGTGTTTCATTAGCTGTTGGGAGACTAAAGACAGACGTTGGGCTTGTAGTAGAGGCGTCGCATTCTTGCATGGTGAACTGTTACCCCTCGCCAAAGCTCTGTTCGGCCACATATCTTCATTTCTTCCTAGGCTTCTTCAGGGTTTGTCTTGACATTTTTCTGAAATTAAAATATCCATTAAATTATTAGGTGAACATTTTGCAATCAAACAAATTAGTAAAATCACCCATGGGTTACACAGCCTTCCCCTTTGTTCCCTTTTTATTAGGTTATCTGGCAAGCAACCAAACCAGAATAATTACCTCTTGGGATTAGAAGGTCGGCTTTTAAAACCAAAAACACCCTTCATCAGTGCACTTATATCAACAGACCGCTCCCGCATAAGCTCATCATGATACATCTTGCTCCCAATCTCCATGATTTGTTCCTCAACTTCTTCCAGGGTTTGGTCTATATTCAGCTCTAGCTCCTTCTTCCTTATAACAGTGACACCAAAACCGGTTGCTTTTGCATCCCGAAAGGCGTCCTATCAATTATAAACACCATGAAAAAGTTAGAGAAGTGCACAAACTAACTTCCTGAAAAGAGTAAAGGAAAAATGAAAACAGGAATATGCCCATTGCCTCTAGACATGGGAATCAAAGCAGAATCTGGAATCTAGCATGCATTCAGCAATAAGATTATTTTTAGCCAAAATAGAATTGCTGAAGCACACAAATTGTTAGGAAAAACTTGGAAGAGCAATACTAGCAAATAGGTTGGCTCCAGTTTTGATTGGACACTTCATACAGCAGAAGTGACATTGATTTCTTTTACGAGTCAAATGGGTGGTTCATCTTCAGATATAAGAGATTCCCCTGAAAACATGGTTATCTTGTGTGATACTGATGAAAACTTGTAAAAAACACAGTGGTTTGCATTTTGTTTATCATAATAAAGAAACAAACTCTCTACCTTTGGAGGTCTTGGAACAATAAATGCATGACCATTTCCAATCATATCCATGTGAGCTTGAATAATGTAGCAGAAGTTTTTGCAGTCACCAGCATCCTCGAAAGCAATCACATGACATGGTTTTGGTTCCAGTTCAAGATCAGCAGCCATTTCCAATGAATAAAAACCTATATTCTGCTCCCCATTCTGAGTCGTGTATAATTCAATGCACTGCAAATAACAAAAAATTAAATCATTTGTCACACATACATACAAATAATCATGGTCTCTTATAGACCATGCAGCATAAGCCAAAAGAGTAATATATAATTCATGTGGTCCGATCAAAAGATATGTCTTGTTAAGAACAAATAAAATCAGAACATTATGATAAGTAACCATGTGTAATCTCTAGTATTTGTTAATGAAAGTACACTGGAAGCTTCAGCCAACCATAGAAAAAGGAAAAGTATGGATTTACATACCAGTATATGAGGAAGATCCAACCACCATAAATAATCTTCTTCCTTCTCTTCTGCATATTCACGGTACTTGCTCACTACTGCTTGTGGTCCAAACAATTCCATTTCTCTTTTTAGCTTGTTCATTTTCTTTTCCATGAACTTCTTATTTCCTTCAGGCAGTTTTTTCATCAGATCAGCTGCCTCCTGTATTTCTTCTTCTGTGATCCATCTGTCCAAATCCTTTCCCATATCCTTCATGATGGATTTTATTTCTGGGTCTGCCTCTGCATTATAAGAATCCAAAAATCCACGGGACCATTTCTTTGTGTGTTGCCAAAACTCCTTGCCTGATTTCTTGCCCGCTCTAACAGAGCCATCACTACCTTCAATAATTGTATTGGAATTTCTAGCATTTTTAACATGTAAATTCTTTTCTACAACACTGTTTGACAAGGAAGTGGCAGCCCTTTCATTGTCTGAGTATTCTGTTGATTTATGAATCAAGTTTTGTCCATCCTTCACAAAGATTGAGTTGTTGGCATTTCCTGCGATTCCTGTCTGTTGTGTTTGGAAGTTGTTGAGGAACTCAGGATTGTTTCCTAGTGGAGGACCTTTCCACCGTGGTCGAAATTTTTCTGGTGGATCATATAAGCTGATACCATCTAAAAGATGAGCAGAAAAAAAAAACATTTGCATCAATCTGATTAAAAAAGAAAAGATTAAAATGCTTTCAGCCATTTAAAACTAGTATAACTGACCATATTTAGAATAAAACAGGGGAGAGTAGAATAAACAGCGATAGAAATGAGAAATGACATGGTTTTTCAACTGATCAATTACCTGCACCATAGTCAAGATTTTCAATATTCGAATGGAGATATTCATGCACTTGAAGCAATTTTTCATTCTCTCTCTCAACTTTCTTCTCAAGACCTTTGAAGAATTTAAGTTTATCTTCAGCATTGATCAAATAAAATGAATCCCTCCCAGACAGCTCATTGTCTCGGACTCGAAAAACTATTTCCCTGAGATCATCATCTTTCATCCACTCAAGTTCACTGTCATCTTTGTTACACTCAAGATCGCTTACATCAGTACCCGCATACTGATTTACTTTTTCTCTTGCAAGCTTGTAATTATCCCTTATTCCCTCACTGATCCTTTTAATTATGAGCTCGACTTCATGAAAATTTTTCTCCATCCAATTTTCTGTCTCAGCAGATCGTCTTCGCTCTGTGCTGTTATTATTTTTAGCATTAGAGAATTTCTGAAAATTTTGAAGATCATCCATCTCATAATCTTCCTCAGAATCCTTGGCATTTTCTTTACTGATCGCAACAAATTCATTCAACTTCAGAATTAAATTTTCCTGAAAATCTGTGGCAGGTAAAGAATCAGATGTTCTATCCAAAGTAATAGGTTCAAACACTTGTCTATCAGTTTTCCTTCTCAGGCTTGTTTTACCACCAGATGCTTCATCACTATGTGAACTCAACTCGATGGCACTTTCTTGTGCAGTATCAACTTGAGTCTCTAAGGAACAACTGTTGCCTTTCTTGGCAAGGAACTCCCTTGCTTCTTTAACTGATCGTATAATCATTGGCTTTCTTGTAGAAGACCAGCCATTTGGCTTATTTGATTCAAGATCGGGATTAGATGATGAAAAATTAACTCGGCTAGCCATTGTTTGCATATCTTTTGAAACTTCTGATCCTGAACCTTCAGAAGATTGCATCACCTTGTCCTTTTCAGAAGACACCTCAGTAAGATATCCAGCATCATCACCTTCTGGCCTGTTCTTCACAAGAGTATCATTCATATCCCTCCTCTGACCAGATTTTTCATTTGTAATGCCATTTACAAAAGTTGCACACTGCCCTGTATGCCTTTCAAACATTTCTGTCCTGCTGGATGACTCCTCATTCACAGGCTGTTTATCTTCGCCATCTTTATTAACTATCGGTTGTTCTCCTGACTCAATCTCCTGAGCTTCCCTTGCCATTGCTCTAATTTTCTGAATTTTTTCATCTAAATCCATATCAATGCTGGTTTGGGAACTGGAAGAACCCACTAACGGCAATTTATTTTTTGCCGTCTCTGCTTCTAGTATATTTCTCATCAGTTCTTGCTTGTCAAATTTGGGTTTTTGAGTTGGCATCATTGTCAATTCAGAAGGTCCTTGAACAACGTCTACTTCACCTTTCTTCAATACATCTTTCTCCTTTCTAGATTTAATCTTTCTCCTCATCATCTCCTTCTCCATCTCTGTTAACTTCTCCTCCTTATTTCCAGAAGCAAACAACTTCTTCAATGCCCAAATTGCAACAGAACTGCAAAAAACAATTTTCCCATATCCAGTGACTAATGGGAGAAAGTCAGGCCGAAGAACGCCGTGAATTGTTTGCACAAAACTAGAATCCTCACCGGAAACAACAAACTTTGCAACTGTACTATTTGTCGGAATAACATTTCCACCTTTCTCCATCTCTCTGGCCAAACCCTTTGCATACAAAATTCTGGATTTCACTTCATTTACATTACTAGACACTTGCTTACCAACTTGGCTTCTCCTTGAAATCTCATTCTCGTCAACTAAAACCCGCTTAACATTCCCTTCTAAATCATGAAAAATAGTGAAAATATGAGCAGACCCAATACCCCAAAATGCAGTATCTTCATTATACTGATCAACCCACTTCTCTAACTTACTTGACATAGCAGATTCACCAAACCCATAACTAGAATTCCTCTCATTTAGACTATTACTATCCAAATTATCTTGACTATTATCAGCATAAAGATTCAATCTTTGAAAATCAGAACTTGGATTTAAAGGAATGGGATTCTTTTGACTAACCTGCTGGTCATGAACGAGCTTTTTCCTGAGGGAATTCCTGCGGTTTGTGGGTCCTCCAAAACGTGCAGAAACTTGGAGAGTTGTGGTGGGGGAGAGGGAGGAATTGAACGGAAGGGAGGGCTGCTTGTGAAATTTGTAAAGGTTTTTGCTTTTGCGAGTTTTGATGGAGAATTTGCGAGTGAAAGAGGAAGAGAGTGAAATGTTTAGAGGTCTGTTTGATATTGAAGAAGGGATCAAAAGCTCCATTTTGTTAAAAAAGAGTAAAAATCCTGACTTTGTTACATAGAGGAGAGGTTTATTGATTTTTGAAGTCCCTTTGGGTATTTGCTAAACCCCCAGTGACAAGAATCTGCTTCCGTTTAAGAAAATATTAAAAAGGAAAAAAATGAAGAATTTTTGCCTCCAAAACGACAAGGTAAAAACAAATCAGACGCTGTTATGTCTCATTACTTGTCTTTAAAACGACATCATTTGTTTCCTTTATTTATTTATTTTTTTTGACAAGGATCATTTGTTTCCTTTATTAATGTTCATTCTATCTTTGCATTGATTGAATTGCTTACTCTCTCAATTTTTATTTTAATTCTTGGACGTGCATTTGATGCAAAAGTTTTGAAATTTCATTAGAAACAAACAAATTATTTACCTCATTAATCAACTAACGTAAGGAACATGTCGCTAAAGCAATGCTTTTAGTGCAAGTCATACGATAATGTAATGCGAAACCATGATACATTATTTTCATTTTCTTATTCATGATTATACCTTTCTGGGTTTGTAAGTAACCATGTGGAACCAAATTTTAGTCAGCTTTCGGTGCCAAAGCTAACAAAATTTAAAGCTACCGTTTTGTACTTGATTGGCATAATCCCAACTCTGATCAGAGCAAATGGCAGGAATATGCAACCTAGTTGTTGAACTAGAAGATTCAGTAAATCCTCCGTTTTCAAGTATACTAACATAAGGTTCAACAGGTTTGTGCGATGTAAAAAAAGAAATAATCTGGCTGCATATAGCAGTAACTTCAATATGTTCCAAATTGGAAAATTACAATAAGAAGCAAACCATAACAATTACCACAAGATGCCAAAAAGGTAAACTCAAGACAGCCAGAAACAACTTCGGGTAGTTTATTGACAATTTATAACTGAGGCTTCCAGGTCCAGAATACATACATACATACATACGGATGCTCAAATATTATCTGCATATGCTAATATTACAAGAGATTGAGAATGAGAGAGCTTCAACTGCAGAGATTGGGTATGCATGCACCACCTTCTTGGTTCTGCTGTTCTTTCCATATACGCCCTGTTACTCGAAGCTTTAACTCTTTCCTATCCCCTCCAGAGAAGAAAAGAGCCATGTTCCTCTGTATAATGAGGCCATCATGGCTATCCCTAACCTTCCTGTGGCTATCTCTAATACTTCTTGGGGTGCCTTCCCAAATGAGTTTCCGGCCATTTCCCCCAACCTCCAGGCTGTAGCTATAATTACGGGCTTCTGTCTCATCACCCATGAAACGAAGGAATGCCATATAAACAGGTGCCATCCCTAGTTGGAAAGCTTCAAAATGCAAACAGAAGTATTGACCAAAACAGTGGAAGACCTGCACAAGATGATTGATGCGTTCAGTCAGTAGAGCAGAGAAGTTCTTTGTGCGAATACCGGATGTATTTGATAAACTTCTAAGATTATTACATTTGGGCATTATCGTTAGCAAAATATGCACAGGTTTTACATTCCCTTCACTCCCTTTCTCCATTTCTTTTCTTGCTAGCTAGGCATCCAGAATTAGTTTGACCACGGAGTTCATCCCTAGATGCATGCAATTTCTCTATTCCAAACAAAGTACTTACGCAAGGAATTCAGACTTCTTATGAATGGCACATATGGACTTTCTTAGTGGCATAAAAATTGCTAGATCATGTTTCATGACTTCTAATTACCAGAGTCCAGCCAAACATGAAAAGCACAAGAAGCTTTTTCAGGAGCACCAGTAATTGGTTATTATTAATTACTTCTGAATATAAATTAAAAAAAAAAAAACTTACAGTTAACATCCATGTCGCATTTTCTACTTCCCGGGGATTAGACTTGACATAGCGATGGTTGAATGTGCATCCAGAATGCATGTCTACTTTATGGTCATCCCTCAGATGAGCAACAAGGAATGGGATGTCCCCAACAACAGCACACTCAGATCCAGCATAAGGACAGTTGTATGGCCTGAAGTTGCATAGTGCCTCATGTTTCAGTTTACTGTAGTAAGGAAAGATCTCTGGGCATCCAAGTGACATGTACTTGCAAGGCAGTTCAAGTGATTCAGCTACTTTTTCCAATGCCAGGCATCTAATATCGCCAAGCTCTTGCCTACAAGTGGGACAGCGGTTGTGGACCCTTGTTTTACATGTTGAGCAAAGAGTGTGTCCATTATGGCACTGCATAAAAAAACAATTGCTAGTCTCATCCGTTCAAATCTTGAAGCTAAATTGATGAAATTTTGACAGTTAGCTAAGTAGTTATAACAATGAGTGAAGGACAATGAAAGCTGCCACTCCCGTTAAATGATGTCTGAAAGCAAAAAAGGTGCCGTCATGTCAAAATAGAGAAAATCCTGCTATTAAGAGGGAGTTGGAAGAGTTCAAGCCTTCTGTCTCATCCAGAATTCACATTATGTCCATACTCTTTTATTTTGTCACTTTGAAGTTATCATCTAAACCCCCTTTCACGCTTCTACCATTATTCTAATGTGACATAAACCCAGCATACATCACACTCATTTATATAGTCGAGGGTTGGTTCACACATTGATGTGATGAAACCAGCAGAACTTAGTTCTTCAGAATTTTGCAGCAGGACAGTACTCTACTGGAAGCAATATAAATAACATATTTCAGCATTTTGTCACATAATTAACCTGCAAATCCTCCAACTGTGCCATTTAGCAACTCTAACATTCTCATCCTAATTCCAAATGCATGATGCAAATGCGACTCTTCCTACTTGCCACCAAGAAGTGACAAGAATTTACAAGAGGACAAGAGCAACAAGTCACAACCAACTCTTCTTCCTTTGGATGGTTGTTACTTGGTTTGGAAGGGGAAAGTGAGAGGGAATGTGTTCCAGAAAAATCTAACTTATGAATGGCATTTAGAGAGAACATGCATACTACTATTACTAAATTTCACTTCTGGAAGGAAGGCCTGTATTAACTTCCCCTGCTGTCTGTTACAAGAGGCACCATCTAGATAAGGATACAATTAAATTCGTACCAATTTCCTATGACTGACACTGTAAAGCATCTGGCATGTTGTACAACCAGTGGCAGTGAACCACATAAAATTGGATATACTAGCACCAAAAAGATCCTTTACTCTTTCCCAAATAAGTCGAAATAACAAACCATATTGATGCATCAAAATTCAAAATTGAAACCACTTCAAAAAAAATCAAAAATTAAAAAATCATCTAGCACATAATTGAACTTTCAAGTTACCCTAATTCTACTTCTAACAGAATCAACAAATTCAAGGCACCTAAATCTTTAAATCTTGTAAGAAAAAAATAAAAGAAAAGGATCAGTATCCAAAAAATCAAAAAAGCAACAAGCAGATCAAGAAAAGAAAAGGACAACCCATAAACCAAAATGGGAAAAAAGGACAAACCTGATGAATCGGAGGGTACATAGAATTGGTACAAACAGGACATTCAAGAAGCTCATGGACACTGATAGATTGAATTGCTGAGGAAACACTATTACCATTGCTGTTGTTATTGGTATTGGTATTGATTTGAGCCTTTGGAACTGAAGGGAATGGATGGATGTGATGATGGATCTCATCCTCATCAATCAAATCTGAGGATGCAACACTTTCAATGCTATCTATCTCCATTCATAAAAACAGCAGCAGCAGCTACCTCTCAAAAACAGAGAGAAAAGATGCAATTTCCCCCAAAAATCAACCCTTTCTTTAAGAATACCCAGATGGGTATTCAAAAATTCTGTTCTTAAATCTTGAGAGCGCAGATTTTTAAACAAAAGGTTTTTTTTTTCCCTCTTTGGTGGGTGTGATTCTTTTTCTATGTATAATTGGGATACAAAAGTGAAAGTTTTGGCAAGATTAGTAACGATAATAATAAAATTAGAAACAAAGAGAGCAAAGGAGAAAGAGAGTGTAATTGAATCTGTATATATAATAGCAGAAGTGCTTTTTATGTAAAAAGAGGTGCCTTTCTTGATAGTTGAGAGAAGAGAAAGAAGAAAAAAACCATGGTGGACATTGAGAGAGTCAGCTGATTAACATCAAAGGGTTCCAATAAAGAGAGATTAAAAAAATAAAAATAAAAAAAGGGGGAAAAAGCTTGGAAAAGATTAGATTAGGTGGAATAATTTATTAAAAGGCGACTGTTATAATTGTTTTATGAATCAATTAAAATAATGAGAATTTTTTTTTTTTTTTACTTTGCTGCCGGTGGTTAGCTATTATTTAGAAAATAAAACTATGGTCCTAACAATAATGGACCCTGCGAGAACACATTTTAGGCTTGGTCTTTGCCTTTGGGCTCGTTCATCCAGGTTTTTCTTAAAAAAAATATTGAGGAACGGAGAATTTGAATCTGATTTATTGTAAGCGTCCTGTCTATCAGATGAAACTGTCGAGTTCTTGTTATTATTGAGAAATTACCCCTCACAATGGATTTCATCTTCCTGAGAAGGATACATGTAAACCCGGTCTAACTAGTAAAATCCGTAATTATTAGTGTAAAAATATACCCTGAATTTAAATTCAAGTATGACGCTCTAATGCCATTTTTATATTTTTTGAAAAAATTCAAATATCAGAATTAAAATAAAGCTACTTGCCTATTTCAATTCTATTTTAAAAAATAAATAAATATCAGTTCCGTTCAAAGGCTAATTTGATTTGCCTATAGATCCTGGGACACATATCAGCCACCCCAACTTGTAGAATGTACATTTGAAGTGGCTCAGTATGTACTATGTATGTACCATATATAGATACAAGCAACTCTATACCATAAATCTGTTCAAAAATAAATTCTATAGCAACTCGATACCCTAAGGTTTTTTTTAAAAAAATTAAAGTGCTCCCAGGGTTTATATTTCTCAGGAAATTTCTTGTTTAAACTAGATTTGTATGAATTATTTTCATGAATAAGAAATTTTTTTTAAAAGGATGTAGAGCAAAACTTGCTATATTCCTCATAAGATGAACTTGTTAATATCAGCACCAACAAAGGTGGTGCAACCATTAGGTTAGTTTTAACTTTTTTTAATTCCAAAGCCAAATCAGCACATTTCAGCGCCAATAAATTCTTGTTGTTCAGTGATCGTTACACGACCGATAATTTACAATTAGCTTTACCTAGTGGCCAATTTGTTTATAATAATAGAATTGTGGTCTGTGCTCGTGCATTTGTTGATTTTGAAGTTGTATTTTATCTGAAATTATAGTTGGAATGGAAAGAAGATTTTGGCTGGTGATGATAATGGCAAAAAAACTTGGCTTGGTTTCAACGTTACTTGAGGATGACAGATCTATTATTAGAATAAAAAGGATTCTAATGTCACTTTTTACCACTTTATTTTTTTTTTTTTTTGTCTGTCTTAAGAAGTAATGTTACCTACTCCACTAACGACTCTAAAGATTCATCCATCGAGCCATAAGTAAGTAACTGATCAAAAAGTGGTTACAAGTTCGCTAACCAGTATTTCACTTTTCTGTCCCAGAAAATCCCCATTATCATCTTCCAAGGTCCAAGCCAAACTGACTTTGAGGTTTTTGCCTTGTTAATTTCCTGCAGAAAACATAGGCACAGTAGTCTCATCAAGTCCTGCAATGTGAAACACTCGCTATATATTTTTAATTTATTTGACATGGACCGCGACCAAATATAGGAGTGCTCAGTTGTGGAATCATTAACTCATGTATGTATATTTCTTATTAGTTCAATCATCCAATTCTTTTATTTATGCAAGTGCAGTAGTTTACACTTTACAATAACAATATGTTACAAAATTGGCGCAGGGGGAAAAGCAACAAGGCCCACATATGTTAGAAGAAAAATTTACCAGCAAAAAGCACTCGTCTCTCTCTTTCTGAAAAGCTCCAACCCAAGGGTGCAATGAGTAGGATCGGTATCCAACTTCATAAATTATTCGCAGCTGTCTCTTCAGATACATGCAGTCATTTGGGACACGAACATGCAATAATTTGTTCCCATCAAATTGAAACTGTTAACCCATTAATAGCACCGAGTATTCTACTGAGGCTAGGTCCTTTATCAAAGTCCCAAAGCAAAACTATCTACCATTGATTTGGAAATGCTTCTCTGTAATTTGCATCTTCATTCAGTGTGACCTGCTTTATTTTTGCATCTCTTGCACGGTTATTCAAGAGTCTCTGAGCTAACCGATCTTTTGTGGATTGTTTTTTTCGTAGCATTGATGCAAGGCTATCCTTTTTGTCTCTTGCAGACAACCTCCCCCCTGTGCTTCCCTCCAAACCATCTCCAACAAATGCAGAATTTGAAGTTGAAGCCAAGGCAGCATCCCTTAGAACTGATTCATTATGTTCCCGAACCTTTGCAAGCTTGGCCTGCTTTTGTAACTGCTTATCCATTTTTCTTTTCCTAGCTTCCTCATTGTCTCTATCCCGGGCATTCTTTACAGCTTGTTTGGCTAATTGGTCTACTAATGCAGGACTAACAGTTGTATTACTTGTTGAAGTGCTCTCATTGATAGGATTTCCATCATTGTCCCGGGGTATGATGGGTCCATGAAAAGGGCAAACTCTCAAGTCTCTTCTTTGACAAAGTCCTCCTTTGCGCAATGGAGCACAGCAAGGTGGTATTTCTGCTTGCTCTTCTTCGTAAACTGTTGAACGAATGTTTATCTCTGCGATTTTCTCTGCTGGAATAACTGCATCATGGTCAACCCTACCCCAGTGACTTTCAAGCTCTAAGCCCCTTTGGTTGGCCAAAACATCCCTATTTGAACCCCAGTTATCAAGGAAAGAGCCCCAGTTTATGACTGGAGCTTCAGCTAATAGCTTATTTCGAAGTGAACTTGAATCTGTTGTACCCTGTTCGCAACCTCGTGAGCTGTTACATTTTGCCTCCTCTTCACTGCTTTCAGGAGTTTTAATTTTTTCCATCTCTCCAGAAGTTGAAGCTGAAAATTTCCTAATTATCTTATCGGGTGCACCAGAACTCTCAACTTTAGTTGACTCCGTTTTACCCTCCTCCCATATATCTTCTTCCTCTTCATTTTTTTGCTCTGTGGTTTCGGGAAGAGAACAACCCAGATCTACACATTTCTTCTTCACAGATTGGAGACACTTTTGCATATCAATGAACTCCTTCAGAATGAAATCTCTACTTCTGTTATCTGTTACTTCAACCCTTATAAGAACAGATATCCACTCTTGTACAGAAACCAGATGCTTTGTTACTAGAAGCTTGTACAGCTCCCTCAATGCATCAAAAACAACTTTGTTCTCACTGTTCTCGTGAATTTTTTCACCTTCTCTTAATGAATCAAGGCGGATCTGCCTTAATTCTGAAGGGCGAAACTCTTCAAAATCTTCATCATCTAAAGGTCCAAACATCACAGTTTCCTTTTCAGTGCGAACAATCTCTAAACACTCCCCTATCTCATCTATGGTTGACTGTATCTCTTTCTTTATCGAAGATAAATTCTCCTTCAATGTCAGAAACTTATTCTGTAAAATCCCTTTTGACCTCAACTCTCTTTCCATTCTCTCCTGCTGGAGCCGCGCAGCATTTGCCTGAATATTAGGAAACTGGAACCGGAGAGTGTTTTTAAGGTAGTCAAATCCTAATCTAATCTGCCTATAATGAATTCCAAAAGAAGCATTCCATTTCTCCAAGAATTCAATTGCCTTGGAACGCAGAATAGAAGCAACAGCAGGCGGAGCAGGAAGTGGAGAATTCCTTCTAAATCCTATACTTAAACTCAACAGCTGATCCAAATTCTCAACCATAAGGGTTCTAAAAAGTTTTGATCGCATGAAAAGTTGATCAATTATGAGAAGCGTGAGATACCTGACCTGGTAAAACAATCATAATTCAAATCATTTATGCCTAGTATTTAATATACCATACAAATGCAGATACCACATAGATGCATGCAGCATGAAGAAGATGACAGTACTGTACATTGCAGCATCTATATTTTCTCACTGTATTTATTTACTCTAGCATGAACAATATGCGTCTGAAAAGAAGTCGAAAGAAATCTAGAAGCCATAAGCAAGCAACGAAGTAGCAAAGTGCACAGATATAACAGTGATAGGCATATTCCCATAATGACACTACTACTTGTGAATCCACCCAGGTCTGTGAAAATAACTCTATAACACAACCTCTCACCTCAAAAGCACCTCCTCTAGTTCTTTTACACTCTTGGATTCATACAGAAAAGACTCCAACTTAATTGCAAGAAGCAAGATACATAAGTTATCATGGGAATCATTAAACCTTTAAGCAAAAGCACCATTAACTCCTTTTCTGATAGTTGCATAAACAGTAGACCCTTCTTAAGTGGAAGGATTACAAGTCATTCAAGATTCAACCAAAAGCTACTCTCCAAACATTACACACTAATCAGCTAAAAAAGTAGAACTTTTGGGGAAAATATATTCAAGAGGAAACACTTATAGGAATGTTACAACCAGATATTGTATCTGCAGAAATTTAAAATTAGGTTCTCTTCCTAGGAAAATATCTAGATGCATAGTTGCTCCTAACATATCTCAATCAAAAGCCATGAAATTCAACAGTCCACATTTTCCTGTAACATCTCAATGAAAAGCTATAAAATTGAACATGTTAAAACCACTCAACCAATGCTGATAGCTAGGAAATGGCAGTACTTGTTCCCATTCTAATTTCTAAATTGAAATTCATAGTGTCTGTGAGGCTACTAATACCATATTCCTTGCAAGAGGCATATTTTCTGAACATTCATTTTTTTTTTAGTTCACCACTGAAGATCATTATTCAAAATAAACTCTTTACTGAAGCAAGATTAAACAAAATTTAATAAAACCCCCAAACTCCCTCTATTCTATTCTGATAATTGAAGAATAAAAAAATATATATATATATATTTCACCAATGATGTTTTAAAAATAAAATGAAATTAGGATGGAATTTTAGGACCTGAGAGTGGTCGCGTTTCATGAGATCCATTAAAGTTTGGGCGGCAAGTCGGAGCTCCAAATCAGAATACCGTACGACGGTTTTGATTGCCTTGAGGAGGCGGAGGTCTACTTCCGGCGATGTCGAATCGGTGGCCCTCTCTATCAACGCCCTCACTTTACCTCCTCCTCCATCCTCTTCCATTTTCTCTCTGTTTTTTTTTTTTTGGCTAAATTCAATCTGACAGGATTAACCAGAAAAATCTTCAAAAAATTTTTATTGGATCAAAGTGTTAAGTGCTATGTATATTTATTTATTCACGATTAATTGTATATTCTTTATTTTTTTTTATATTTTGTTTAGTCAAAGTTGAGAAGGGATTAAGGAGGGTTGGTCGTTATAATTTGGAAAAACGCATATTTTACTTCATGCATTTCATCTCATTTTTCAATTTATCCATGTATTCTAATTTAACTACATTTACCTTTTGTACTTGAATTTACATCCATATTAAGGATAAATTCAACGATGTCCTTAACAGTGTTAGTAGAGTAAATTATTTTACCCCCTGTACATTTGATTTTTTTCATATTTACTCCATGTACTTTAAAATCATCG
Organism: Bocquillonia castaneifolia; assembly: GCA_948193215.1. NCBI lineage: Eukaryota > Viridiplantae > Streptophyta > Magnoliopsida > Malpighiales > Euphorbiaceae > Bocquillonia > Bocquillonia castaneifolia. The sequence goes on along the minus strand of CANYLF010842124.1, from coordinate 279 downwards.
AATTTACCCTCTGCATATAAATTTTCAATTATATTAAATCTAATTTGAATAGTATTTCTTAATTTTCTAAATTTCATCATTATTTTTCTTTTAACAATATTAATTTTTTTTTGTATTGTATTTTTATGCATTTATTTTTTAAACTTTACATATAACTTTAATATAAAATAACATGATTTAATTTAATTTAACTTTTTAATACTATATTTTATTTATATTGATTTATATTATCATTTTTATGAATTGTTAATTTATATTAATAATTTATGTCATTAATAT
>CANYLF010841912.1:0-10988 GCA_948193215.1 Bocquillonia castaneifolia | reverse complement strand
GTTATTAAACTTAATGACATCTTATTTGTTTTATTATTAGAAATTTAATACTCACTATAGTTTTGTAAATATACTTATATTATTTTATCATTTACTTTAATATTTAATTTAAATTACTTATATATATGTGTGTGTGTGTGTCTGTAACATAAGGGATTATTTTATATAATAATTTGCTAACAAATGATTATGATGCCTAATAATTAAATTCTCTAATTTAATAATAATAATAATAATAATAATGATAAAAAAAATGTGAGAAGGATCTAGATGAAAGAGGAAAAGTAGAGAGTAAAGGACTAAATTGCAGCAGAAAAGTATGGAGAAACATCTCTTTTGACCCCTAAAATCCTCCCCCCTTGCTACAGTGGTCCAACGTCTTCTCCCCCTCTTATCAGCCTATAAAGGCTACCACCATCAGCGTTCTTGTTACCAAATCGAAGCTTATGATGTCCCGAACACACACATATCATTAATTTCAAATATCATTGACGGAATCAAGAGAAATCAAACCTGAAACTTTCGGGTTTTGCTGCCACCATTGACAACCCAACTCCGGCCAATATTAGTCCAAATGAAGGCCATGGATGAGTAGATCATCAAATTTTAGGTAGGATAGACACCTCCCGTGATGGCAACAAAGGCAAATTGACTGTAAACGGAGCAAAATGGGAGATCGGAACCGACGAGCTTCATTTGCTCGATCTGGATGTTCAGCTGGGAAGGGAGGCACGCGAGTGGAGAAATCGAGCTTCTGGAGGTCCTGCGCAGCCTTGGGTGAGTTGTTTAAGCCCTTTGGTCGCCACCTGTGGCGGCGACGAGGGCCCATGCACCGCCACATGCGGTGGCTGTGGGTCCTAGTCCGAAAATGTATTCTTATATTTTTTAAAAAATAGAGAAAAATATGACGAGTATTTTCCGTAACTATGTGATTGCTTAATTCTTTACGATTTTTAAATTAAAAATCTCTGAAGTTAAAATGCGGTCTATGAAAAATTCCAAGACACGCTAGAAATGAGTAAATTTATATGTTGGACTTTAAATAGATTGTTTAGGTATTAAATAGATGAAAATAAGTTAGAAAATAATTTATTATTTATATTATTAGAACTTATTTGAATATTAAATGTGTAATTAACCGGTGTTAATTGTATGTTTATAATTGATAAAAAATTGATTAGAATAATTGATATTAAACTTTAATGAGACCTTTTGATAATAAAGGTAAAGTAGTTATATGGAAAGTAATAATAATAATAATATTAGTAAGAGTAATTACTAATAATAGTAATAAATATAAACACTAATGTGATAGTTGTAATAATAATAATACTAATAATAGTATCATACTTATAATAATAAAACTTGTAAATTAATAATTATAGATGCAATGTTATCTAAATTAAAGTAGAGGTAATAGCAATAGTGGTAATGTGAATATTAATCATAATATTACTAATAGTCATAATAATAATAGTAATAAAAATAATAGTGATACTAATGCTAGTAAAGTAGTTATAGTAATACAAGTGAATTACATTATGAAATAAATACTTATGTATATAAATATAAAACATGTTTTATACAGATAAAATATATCGGGTAAGTATATTACTAGTAAATCTATTAATTGTAATTATAGGTAGTTATTCAATAATAATTATTAGGGAGTAGCTAATTTGTAATAAGATATATATGTGTGTGTGTTTAAGTCAAGTATGTATAAATATGTATGTATATGTAAGTAAAGTTAATTTTATAAAAGATGAAGGCATATTTGGATCGTAACGAATTATTAACTATGGTGGAGCTTGTTGGACTTTGAATAAGTATTATATATAGATAGAAATGATGCGATAAGTTGAATAATGTATAAATATATATAATGTGGTTTTGATGCTATAATTGATATGTTTGGTAAGCCCGGGTATATTGGTAGATCCGGCAACTGGTTGAGATTTTAGTAGTGTGTTTTCTTTGTAGGATAGGCTCCACTTCGGTGGAGAGATATCCGTTTTACAGAGGAGATGATGTTGAATTTTTGGTAGAATTTTCTCATAAAACGTGATATCGAGTTAGAATAATATAATAGTATATGGTATATCATTAGAAAATAAGAGAGGTTATTAACTACTTGTATAGAAATCAAGAGTTAGGATTCTTAGAATCTAATTTCGCTTTCTATTCTAATAAAATATTTATTCTCATTTAGATCGGTCAAACTGATTAATTTGAGGAGGTGCACATTCAGAATAGTAGTGGACTTGACAGAGGATACAGAATTCCTAAAATTTGTGAGTTAATATTATATTTATATTATGCGTGTTAGACTTGTGTGCTTTCTTTATATGCTTGCTTTAATTTATTATTTATGAAAATATTAGTTGTGCTATTATATATATATATATATATATATATATATACACACACACACATATATATATCAGAAATTTGTGATTTAATGATTATATTTGGTATGGATATAATTATGCTTGTTTGTGAATGTCGACGGTTGAAGGATAGTCGTGGGACAAGCTACCTGGTGAGTGTCACCAGGCTATGTGTGTGTGTGTGTGTGTGTGTGTGTGTGTGTGTCTATATATATATATATATCGTAGATAGAAATTTGTGATTTAATTATTATATTTGGTATGGATATAATTATGCTTGTTTGTGAATGTCGACGGTTGGAGGATAGTCGTGGGACAAGCTACCTGGTGAGTGTCACCAGGCAGTGTGCACACAGGAGTCGGGTAAGTTCATTTGAGATTATTATAAGGACGGGGCTTGCTCGTGAGGCACTCCTGGAACCAATCCTATTTATGTTTATTATGATTATACGGTGGCGTGCTCTTGAGGCACTCCGGGCGACCGTAATTGTTTAATTAAGATCTGGACTTGCTCGTGAGGCACTCCGGGCGCTAGACGATTAATATTGGATTAAGTGACCCATGTGGAATAAGAGGGTCTAATGAGTCTAGGGGGGTAAGAGGTCGTTAGGTGTTCTACTTCGTTCCTCCATCCTTGGTTGTTTGTTTGATTGTGATATTTATTGGATTGAAAACTATTTGTGTGGAGTGTAGTATATATTATATTATATTATATATATGTATATGTTGCATGATCGTGTGTATTTAAGTTATACAATATAGATTTAATATTAATTCACTCAGGAAGGTCCGACTCCCCTCAACTCTTATATTTTTTTCCAGGTTTTGTAAAGAGTCTAGCCACTTCTTTGAAGTCAGCCTTGCAACTTCTTTTCTCCGCAAGGTTCAGTATTTTATATGTGTATATTATAATTATTCTTGACTCTAGCCACTCCGCAGTTGTTTAAGATAGTGAAGTTGATTATATTATTAAAAGTATTGTATTGGATTTATAATTATTTATTGAGAGTTATACATTTATTGCTTATTGATTATAATCAAAGTTAGATATATAATTTTAATAAGAAATTGGTTTAGATGGTATTCGTATTAGGCTTGCTACAGGTTTTGGTGTTTTTAAACCTACCCATTCCCTAGCACCGGTCTGACCCGGGTTTGGATCGTGACAAATAATATCTTTGACTTTTCAATCACATTAAAGAAAACTTACAAATCCACCCCCAAACAATCAAATACTACCATAACCATCCTCACAACTATTATTATTAACAATTACACCCCTCATGCACACAAAATAAATTAATGATTTATACTTAACGAAAGTAAATATACTAATGATACCAATGATATGTTAATGCATGTAATTATTGATGAGGATGTTATAAGAAAGGTGATGAAAAAGGGTCACTAGATTCAGCATTTATATCACTTGTAAAGCTTATGCAGCTAGAGGAATTTATCATAGCAATTATAGTAATTTTGGATAAATTATTTGGACCTATAGAGGTTGTTTTATGACTTTGTTGTTAATGGTGTTAAAATGATTATTGAATATTTGTTATATATTTTGAATTCTGAGAATATGTGCGATTCTTTTAATATTCTTTTTCAGGTTGTATATAATTTCATAAAAGTTTAATATTAAACTAAAAATTGTTAATTTGGAATATTTTTACTACAGTTGAAATAAATATTTATATATAAGATGTTGATAAAATTTACGAGGCTTATAAGTGTCGTTATGTTTTATGCGCTTTAAAAATTATTTAGGATGCATAAATATGTCCCTAAATATTAATTTTATGACACATATAAGTGTCGGTATAAATATATGAAAAATTAGTTTTTAAAATTACAATACTTTTAATGTGTCGTCATAATTGTTAATGATGCAAAGTTAAGCGTCGTTATTTTCTTGGCGACACTGAATTTAGCAACACAAATGGTGACGCATAATTTGCATGGGTAAGAAATTTGGTAACACTTATAAGCGTGGTTAATTACTTTTTTAAGCGTGGCTATAAATCCACATTCTTGTAGTGATAATTAGTGTTTGCGCACTACTAGAAAAAAAACCGGATTAGAAACGAGACAAAATCCGTTTCTAATATCTTTTTTTCCGTTTCTAAACGGATTAGAAACTGATTTAGTCCATTTCTAAAAACGTTGTCGCTAAATTTAGAAACGGACAGAAATTTGTTTCTAATTAGAAACGGATTTTTCCGTTTCTAATTAATTAGAAATGGATTTTTACACTTACAGGGGGGTGAATAAATCCATTTCTAAATTTAGAAACGGATTTAGAAACGGATTTGTCCCTTTCTAATTTCATATTTTTTCAAAAAATTATTTAAAAATATTTAAAAATAAAAAATAATTTTAATAAATTAATTTATTTAATCACCTTTAATATTCTTCAAATCAACTTAATTACACCTTTAAAACTCATTATATTGTCCAAATCAACCCACTTCCCAATAGGTCACCCATCCTTGGAAGGCTCTGGACTGAGCACGCTTAACTTTATTGTTCCATCAATCTGCCTTCCATTTGTGCTGTTGATGATATCTATTATATGTTTAACCAAAATAAATTTATTATATATGCATAAAATTATACTTAATGAAAAAATAATAATTATAATTATAATAATAATAATAATAATAATAATTATTATTATTATTATTATTATTGTTATTATTATTGTATGTAAGATTAGTATCACATTATAACATACTTATTTAAAATTAAGCATATATATCTAATCAACTTTTATTTGTTTATTATAATTAAAAAACAATAATTATTACTAATTTTATTAATTAAAAAAATAATCCGTAATAGTAATTACATATTTATTCAGTAATTACGTAATTTTATACACATATTAATTATAAATTCTACACTTATATATAATATCATTAGTCATTAATATAATTATATAATAATAGTATTCACTGATCATATATAATTAGAAAATAGATTTATGTAAATACTAATTAAATATATTTATTAATTACTAATTATACATGATTAATAATTATACATGATTAATTATAGTTAATAATTACTAATTAAATATAATTATTAATTATGTATAATTAGTAACTAATAACTATGATTAATTAATGAATACATTATAATTAATATATATATATATATATATATATATATATTAATCATGTATAATTAGTAATTATTAACTATATTTAATTATTAATAATTACATAAAAATTAGTTAATATATTTTTTAATCATATACAATTAGTGATTAAAATAATTTAATAATTATTAATTAATAACTATAGTTAATTAATGATTATATACTAATTAATAAATATATGTTTTTATTAGTCATGTATAATTAGTAATTAATAAGTATAATTAATTAATCATCACATATTAATTAAGAAATATATATTTATTAATCATGTGTAATTACTAATTAATAAATATATTAAGTTAGTAATTGCATAATAATTAATAAATATATATTTTTTAATTATATATAATTAATTATTACTATAATTAAGTAATTATTAATTAATAACTATAATTAATTAATTATTACATAATAATAAATAAATAAATAAATATTAATTAATCATGTATAATTAGTAATTATTAACTATATTTAATTACTAATTACGTAATAATTAATAAATATTTTTTTAATTAAATATATATAATCAGTGATAAATATATTTTTTAATTTATATAATTAGTGATTTAGATAATTATATAAGTTTTAATTATGTATAAATTACTAATTAATAACTTTATATAATTAATTATAGTTATAATAATTCATAAATATATTTTTTAATTATATATACTTTTCGAAAGTTAGAAACTGATTTAGAAAGTGAAGTAAATTCTGTTTCTAATTTTTTGAAATTAGAAACGGATTTAGAAAGGGAAATAAAATTCATTGCTAATTAGAAACGGATTTAGAAACGGAAATAAAATCTCTTTCTAATTTCAGAAAATTTTAGTCACATTTCTAATTAGAAACGGATTTAAATCCATTTCTAATTAGAAACGGACTAATCCGCTTTTAAATTAATAAAACTCGTTTCTAATTTTTTAGCGCGAAAAACAGAATTAGAAACGGGTTTAAAATCCGTTTCTAATTTCATAAAATTTTAGTTTCCAATTTTATTTAGAAACGGATTCATCCATTTCTAAGCTAATAAATCCCGTTCTAATTTTTTGTGCCAAAATTAGAAAGGGATTTTAGAAACGGACAAAATCCATTTCTAAATTAGAAACGGATTTAGAAACAGATAACTAAAATCATTTTTAAAATCCATTTCTAATTCTGTCCGTTTCTAAAATCTTCTCATCCGGAAAAATCTAGTAGTGGTGGGTCATAACAGGTTGACATGATTTTGACACACATACAATTAGGTTAAATTTAGACATGACACGATTAATAATAATGTTTTATATGTAAAATCTAAATACGGCCCGTGGGTTACACAATATGACACATGTAAATACGATTAATTAAACATGCTATTGAATCAACCCGTTAACTTGACACGTTAAAACCCATTTAATTAAATATGTTATAACTTAACTTATTTAATAAAAACCATTTAAATTCACTTAATTATTTTAATAATATTTTTATAAAATAGACCAATTAATCCCTAGGAAGTTAAATTTGCATAATTAACTTTCGATATTAATTAAATCAATTTATATAGAAATTAGTTTCTTATTTTCATACAAAAGGTAGATAAATAATTTAAATGAATCTTAACATGTTATATAGATCATGTTAAACAAGTTAACCCAATTAATTAAGCATGTTTAATCGTGTTTAAACATGTTAAATGTGTTTTACTTGATTACATGCAAAATAAATGTGTTATAAACATATTGTCCCGTTTATGATCTGAGTATTTTTATGCTAAAGTAAAATCAGCTTATTTTCGTGTCATGTTATATTATATTATTTAATTGTATCGTGTCAAAAATTATCTAGTCCAATGGAAATCTTGCCAACACTACACCAAAATGGGTCTTTGGAGGCGAAATTCTAGAGGCAGTTAATTATTAGAGCATCTCCAATGTAATGCTAAAAAGGCGTGCTAATGCCATAATTTGAATTTGGCATTTAGTCTCAAAATTTTAGCTCAAATGTAGTGCCAAATATATTGTGTCAAATTTAACATATGTCATACTTGTGCGAAATTTGGCAAAAGGTATAGCATATGCGAAATTTTGGCATTTAATGATTATTCCATATTTAATTACACTTATCATTATTGATTTGATTGCATTTATTATTTTGACTCATTATTTCCTTTTCTTTCATGTTTTTTCTTTTCTTTTTAATGTTTTTTTTCTTTCTATTTCCACTAATCATCTCCATTTTTTTCATTCATAGCAATACTTAAATTAATTAAGGTAGTTACTATAATATTTAATTATACAACTACTTTTAACATTTTGCATTAGAGATAAAACTAAAAATCCATTCTAAATATGACATTTTTATTGTTTTTTATATTAAATTTAGCATAAAAAATACAATATGCATTAGGATACTCTTAATGCCTCTAATTTTGCATTTCCAAGTGTAACGACATTTTGTAGAGGCAATTATTAAATTAGTGGCTAGCTAGGTAGAAGTGGTTTAGTAAACCATCACAATTGACAAAAAAATTAGGAGGGTAAAATAGGCGGTAATAATTAATTGAATAGATTTCTTTTAATTCATAAATTAATAAAATAGAAAAGATTTTTAACCATATTCTCAAACTGCCACTGCGTGCTCTCCTTTACTCTCTTTTCTTCTTTTCTTTTTCGTCAAAAATTACGGCTCAGTATTAAAATTGCTATTCCATCAAATTTAATTATTAACATATTTATAGTACATCAACACATTCTAAAGGTATCTGTAATCCATTCTTTAGATTTTAACTTTCTTTTTCCTTGAAATTAAATTTCTATTTTAATTATTTTTTTTAGGTTTCAATAGCCCAATGCACAAATCATGTTTTTGTGCTATATAATCCATGATTATTAATTTAGAGATAATTATTTCAATGTTATGTTTCAGTTGAGTATGGCTCCGCTATGAATCCATTTGCTTTATTAGAAGCAGCTAAATTTGCTATCCCTAAAGCAAATTTTAATCAAAAACAAAGTTATTGTCTATCCGATAAAGAAGATGAAGGTGAGTTTTATTTTATTATAATTAATTTCTTTGTTAATTAATTAATGCTTTTGTCCACTCTGTTTTGTTTCTATTCTATCAATTGACATTTTTGCTTTACGATGTGAGTTTCGTTGTTGGCCATTTTCTAAAGAATATTCATATTTTATATGATTTACTTTGTTTAGATGTGTGTGTGAAAGTCCAGGACGTTTCTCCAAGAATGAATGCTAATCTAAGGTTCCCCTGAGATTGTCTAATCACCGGAGTTAGCCTCACTTGCACAAAAAGAGAGAGACTTGAGGTGGTTTCCGGGGTCTGACTTCAATGCTCAAGTTAGAGATATTCTCTTGAGAGCTATGTATGTATTAGAATGAGAGTATAATACCTGATACCCTGGATGACAGGGGTTTATAGAGAGGTAGGAACAATCCCCTTGAACCCAGGAATTCTTATCCTAATAGGATTTGGAGTCCTCCTTTGCTGTAATGAGTCAGAGTCACCCTAGAATTAGGAACTTCCCTTGTGATGAAAGAGTCCCCATTGACTTAGGATTTAAGGTTTCAGAACATATAATGAGTTAACGTGAGTCTAAAACGAAATGGGCCTCTTGGGACTTTCAAACTTAAAGGAGTGAATTATATCAATGTGCGTGTGTATATATATAAATGTATATTCATTAAATGATTTTGAAGTGATATATTTGTGCCTTACAATTTTCAGCCATTAACCATACTCATAGAAATGCATTAACATATCAGTAGTAATCCATGAACATTACTGTGCATTGATTTATATATTTAGGTCATTGGATAAATATGATATGCCGATACTTTAATATTGTGAAATAAATAAAAGAGGATTTAACCAATGCTAGCTATTTTCTTTAGGTTTCTCCTTTCTCATGTTGTTCCTCCACATTGATTATTTAATTATATATGTTCCTTATATTTTCTTTTCTTATTTACATATAAGTTAGGATTTTAAATTCGAGCTTCTTTATCCATTAATTTTCAAGAACACTTTATAATTTAGTTAACGATCATTGGAGCCATAAGTATCGGGTAAGTAATTTTTAAGTTTCTTTTCTATTTAAATCTTTCTTAGTTTGTTAATGTACAACTTTATGTATCATTTATAAATCTAAAAAATGTCTATACATGTTAAACTTTTCTTCTTAATTAATTTTTTTCTTAGATTCCAATAATTGCTATTAACTATTTCAACTTTTGTAAAACTTGTCAAAAAGTGTTGTCCCACCACCTCATTTCAAACTATTTGTAGTTCTTTTCAATAAGTTTGTTGGTAGATAAATGTTGGATGGCCCAATCTAGATATAGTGATGAATATAAAATAGTAGTTATTAAGACTTTAATTGATTTAGCCTTTCATAATCAAGATGGAAAAGTTATGTGCTCGTGTTTAAATTGTGTTAATAGTTGTTTGCAAACATATAATGAAGCTGAAATACATTTAGTATGTGATGGTTTCTTGAGGAGATGTTGAAACAACCCGGAACTAATACAATATATTAAGAAATACAATACATAATAATCGTAATCAATCTTAAATTAAAAGTCAATTAAAACACCTTTAAAAAAAATAATAATTTTCAAAAACAGGGGTAACAACGATCGTGTTGAGTGAGCAACGATCGTTGTCAAATGTACAACGATCGTTGTGGATGAACAGTGATCGTTGTTAAAATCACGAAAAATGCCCAAAAGTTCCAGCAAGTTACACGAGCTCGTGGAAATCAACAACGAGCTCGTTGTTAAAACAGCAACGATCATTGTGAACAGTGCAACGATCGTTATTAACCAAAAATCACCCAAATGAAGTTTTTGAATAAAAATCACAGTTTAAAAACAGTATTTTCGACTTTCCTCTGTAAAATAAACTCCAACAGGCTCACAAAAACAATATAAACATATAACAAGCTTTTCAATATATTAAAAACAAAACCAAAACATGTATTCTTAATATGAATTCTCATAAATACATAAAATTATACTTATTAATTCTCAATCCAAAATAAACTACAAACATATAATACAATATGCAAAACTAATGCACAAACAAACAAGTGATCCACTGGCCAACCTGACACTATTATTGCAATACACTAGAACATCTATCTTCAACCTGAAAAAAAATTATGCCAAGGGGTGAGCTGGCAACTCAATAAATAAATAATTACTAATGCTAACCTCAATATATACATATACACACACTTATACATATTTACACACACACACACACACACACACATATATATATAACAAGACACTCAAAGTCAATTATATAAACAGAATATATGACTATCAAACCATAAATTCATAACATCTCAATCCCACTCAAACCTTTACATCGATCTTTACAAGTTACCAAATTAATTTCCATCTTCTCATTAGGTTCATTACTCCATT
>CANYLF010841390.1:0-14000 GCA_948193215.1 Bocquillonia castaneifolia | reverse complement strand
TGTTGAGATGCCATGTTCTATAGAGAAGGACAACTTAAATGAAAATCTTTAGAATTTAAGTTTCCAAACAATGAAGTAGAAAGGCTACTCTTTTTAATCAATAAGTGAAAGGAGGAGCTAAAATCTTGACTCAAACTCAACTGAATCAGTCTAATTCTTCCATCTATCATATCCCCAATAAAACCTTATTTCTTCTTAGAGTTCAAACAATAAGATGATCTAAAGCCCGATCTCTACTTTGAGATAAATGATTTTGATGAAAATGATTTCAAGCATGGTCTTAAAAACCACCACCACCACCAATATCCCACAATCTACCATCTAAATGACTGCCACTCCAAGACCTCACGAAACCCAATGGCAGCATAACATTCTCTCTATTCAAACAATTCACAGCTTCATGCCTACCATCACTAACACACACATCATCAAATTCCCATCCATAGGATTCAAAGCTGTGTTTATAATAAGGCAATAAAAACTTGTGCCTCAAAACCAATTTCTTTAATGAAGGTGTTAACACCTAATTTTTGGATGCAGGAATGTGAAAGCGGCTCGGAGGCCCAGTGATGATCATTCATGTTTTGAATAGAATGAATTGAGTTGACGATTGCTTTTTAGAGATTGCATAGCCACAATTGAATAATTTTCTAAGCTTTCAAAGCATGTCTTCACCCAAAACTTCTGTTTAAGCATAATAGTGCATTTTTCAGACGGTTTTCATTGTAACTTTCTCTAAAAGTATCGGACTGACTTGAAATTTTGAGGGTTGATAGTTTAGACAATTTTGCATATTTTCTCTTTTATACATTTTTGCAAAATCAGATGTTTGGAGGCCTAAAAGGGCCCAACGCCACTATTTAGATTGGAATTGGGCCCAACGCCACTCTTCCAAGTGGAGTTTGGCTCAACACCACTCCTAGGACTGGCGTTGGGCTTAACACCACAAGGAAGACTGGCGTTGGGCCGTCAACTCCAGTTGCATGATTTTAATAGTAAAAAGCCAGGTTTCAATCTGTTTCAGCTCGGGATGATCCGTACGAGCCGTACATGTGTCCCAAGGCGTTGTAAGACCATTTTTCACCAAAATATCCTTTTCTTTGGGTCTAAGTCATCGAGATTCATTAGGAAAGTAATTGTGGTAACCCTAGCTTAAGTTTTAAGCTAAATACGCCTATAAATACTCTCTTTAACCAAAATATTCTTTTACATACATACATACATGCAATGGCGAGTTTCTAATAACAAAAAAGGGTTAATTTTAACAATTACCAACCATTAATTAACAACACATAACACATCAACACAGTAGCACAACCTAAGGTTTCTACCATTTTAGACCTAAAATGATTACCAAATAAGCATTAATAACCAATTTCATGCATTAATACATCTAAATAATTACCAAAGAAGTTCCAGAAGCTTACCTCGTTGCTGTATTCCATGTGACAGCTACTGTATACAATTATATAGACTCGTACACTACCGTTTAAAGCCCAACGCCATAGGGGAGCACAAAACAGAGACCAACGCCACTCCTAGGACTGGCATTTGGGCCCAACGCCACTTACCCACAGACGTTGGTGCCCAACGCCAATGCCACTCCTGGCAGTGGCATTAGTGGCCAAAACAAAAGGAGCATGCACATTTTGATAAAAAAAAAACACGATTTTCGGGTTTACCAAGCCCAAATAACACACGTTCAGAAACAATTATGCATGAAATATTCACCAAAACATGTTATGCATAAATCACGATAAAATAACTTAGATCTAATCATGGCATGCTCAAAACATAAAAAGATACAAGCTTCATAAGTAAAATATGCAAAAGACACAAACTTTACACATAAAACATGCAAAAGATGCAATCTTTACACATAAAACATTAAAAAAACATAATTTCACATGTTAACGTGCAAAGAAATAGACTTTATGCATTAAAACACACAAAGATAACAACTTTACATATTAAAACACAAAAAGACATGACCTTTATGCATCAAAACATGAAAAGACATGATTTTTATGCATGGAAACACAAAATAAATGATTTTTATGCATTAAAACATGAAAAGAAAGAATTTTTATATATTCAAAACATATTCATGGCATCAAATAAGTCAGATATGAAATAAAACACATATAAACATGCAAAGAAAATAACTTTCATAATTTATAATGCATGTGCATGGCATTTAATGACATTTTAACAACACAAACATGCATGAACATTATTTAAACATGAAAAACAAAAGATCACAGCAATAAAAGCACATATAAACAGAATACCATGGCATGCAAATCATGAAAACATGGCAAAAATAATAAAAACACAAAGAAACAAGAGACTTACCTTGCAAGAAACTGATTCAGAAGTGCTTGAGAGGTTTAAGTGACTTCTTAATTGCCTTTTAATGATTAACAATCGTTGGAATGTTGCTTCAATGGATGAGATGCTTCAAAACACCTTTTGATTGCCAAAAGATACAAGCTTCAAAGCTTTTTAAACAATTGAAAAAGTGAAGTTCTTGTCTAGCTATCAATGAATTCATAGAGTTAATATGAAAAACTAAACCCTAAATTGGTGTAAGCTGTTATCTCCCCCCAAAACCTAGTTTAAAGAGAGTATTTATAGTCGTATTTAGCTTAAAACTTAAGCTAGGGTTACCACCATTACTTTTCTAATGAAACTCAATGACTTAGACCCAAAACAAAGGATATTTTAGTAAAAAAGGTCTTACAGGGCCTTGGGGCGCGTGTACGACTAGTACGGATCGTCCCGGGCCGAAACAGATTGAAACTAGGCTTTTTACTGCTGAAATCATGCAACTGGTATTGGGGGCCCAACACCAGTCTTTCTTGTGGTGTTGAGCTCAACACTAGTTCTAGGAGTGGCGTTGAGCCCAACTCCACTTGGAAGAGTGGCGTTAGGCCCAATTCCACTATGAAGAGTGGTGTTGGGCCCTTTTGGGCCTCCAAACGTCAGATTTTGCAAAAACATATAAAAGAGAAAACATGCAGAATGGCCTAAACTATCAGCCCATAATATTTCAAGTCATTCCAATACTTATAGAGAAAGTTATGATGAAAACCGTTTGAAAAATGCACTATTATGCTTATAATAGAAGTTTTGGGTGAAAACATGCTTTGAAAGCTTAGAAAATGATTCAATTATGGCTATGAAATCTCTAAAAAGCAATCATCAACTCAATTCATGCTATTCAAAACATGAATGATCATCACTGGGCCTCTGAGCAGCTTCCACATTCCTGCATCCAAAAATTAAGTGTTAACAGTTTGCCCCCGCTTTCTCAAAGGTTTGTAGTATTATCCAATAATATGGAAAATGATGATAAAGCTAAAACATGTAATTTTTGAAAAAGAAATGCGTACCTTGACTTTGGTGTGTGAAGTTTAACCGTGGACGTCAACTGCCTTGATTTAACTCCACAGGGCTTTGGGTGTTTCGACCTTTCTGACTCGGATATCAGGGTGCTGCTCTAATGCAACCAAGGATGCAATCCAGCCATGGAGTATGGATCCTTTAGCATATGATGGACCAATGACTCGATTAAGGACTAAGAAGTTCAAGCAAGCCTTGAATTCTTACTTGGAGCACGTTTTGAAGATGGCTAATGATGGAGCTTTGATGATGACAACAGTGACTTAAAGATAGTGACTTTAATTGCTTTTAATGAAGCATGAGGCAGAAGATCAATTTCATTAAGGCATAACCACACCTTACAGCTTGCAAGCTTCTTACAAGTCAACAAGTCAAAGTCAATGGTCAACAAGTCAAGAGGTCAAGGTCAAGGGTCAACACACTTGGGAGTCAACAATATGCGAAACCCTAATGCACATAAGGGCAGCTGCATATTCATTAGTGTTTAGGAGTTTATCTATTTTCCTTTGTTAATTAGGAAGTTATTAAATTCAGATCTCTAAGGACAACAGCTTGCTTGGGTTATAACTTTTGCTACACAACTCCGATTGAGGAGATTCAAAATGCTACGGAAAGAGGACTTCAAGATCTACAATTCATATGTTTTAAAAACTTTAATTTGAGGTCTTTAAAGGGGTTGAAATCAGGTCATAAAGTCAAGGTTGTAATCTGTCAGCTTTTAGTTTCCAAATAGGTTTATGATTTCTAATTTTTATTTATTTCCTTTATGGTTTAGGAAGCTTAGCAGAATTTCCTTGCCAATCAGGTTTAGGTTTTTGTTTTGAGCTCTATATAAGGAGAGCTTATGTATTTCGTTAAAGACCTAATGCATTATTGAAATTTCCTTTGAGTTTTCACTCTTTTGTTCATTAAGGTGTTCCTCATTGAATTTCTTGGAATTAAATTAATTTGATTAGTTTTGTTCATATCTACCTTGTTTAATCAACTTATTAAAACTTGTTAGTTTGTTAGGTTGTTTGAATATTCATCAATTTATAGCTATTGATCTTAGTTCATCTATAAATAAGGGTAATAGTTCCATAATCAATTGCAAACATTCAAGTTAGATTCTTGGGCGACGAATTTAAACTTATTAGTTTGGGTGATTCCTTTGCTTTGGAGTTGATCAAATCAGTTTGCTTTCAAGCTTCAATTCTAATTTGTGTTTGAATGTATCCTTTAAAGTTCAAGTTTGTATCATGCTCCAAACAAAGTATCACTTCAGACCTCGACTGCCTTGGTCCAACTCCATGGGGAAAAATTGGTTTTCCTGGCTCAGCTATCGGGATAAAGTTTTACCTTGGACCTCAGCTGCCTTGGCTTAACTTAAAAGTTTGATCGAAGCTCCATCTAAGACCTCAACTGCTTAGACTTTACTCCATGGGGAATAATATGATTTTCTGACTTGGATGTCAGAATGAAACTCCTCTTAGGACCTCGGCTGCCTAAGTTAGGAAGATAGGTCTTTCTGACCTTCCCGGGTCGGATACCAGGTTGACTTGTATAGCCTTGGATCTCAGCTATCTTGGCTCGACTTCAAAGAGATCCACTACGCTCTACTGGAGGTTAGTGGTAATATTTGCTCCACTGGGGAATGTCTGCTTTCTAAGACTTGAATTCTGTGAATTATCTCCATTGGGGAAAATAGTCCTGTCTTTTATAGACTGTCATTATGGATTAAATTCCTTTTAAAGAAATTATTCTAGTCATTATTTTGATAGCCGTTACGAGAACAACTCCACTGGGGATATAAGATTTATTTTCTTTGATAGCCATCATTGAGATATATCTATTTAGGAATTTGAGTTCCAAATTTAACTCTAATTGGGTAAATTTCAAAATTCATTTCTAGGAACCCAAAATATTTCTGGCATGAGTCCTGTTGGGGACAATGATTTCTAAACCCAAAATTGCCATCCATTCATCTGAAATTACTCCAAATATTTTATGAATTTGAAGTAGGAAAAGAAGCCTTTTGAAATGGACTTTTTTGTAATTTTTTGCAATTTTTGTAATTTTCTCTGTAATTCTCTGTTGTTCTTTATCATTCTAATTATAATTATTTCTTTATAGGTGGCCATATGAGTAGTGACTTTCTCTGAGTCTAGTTCTGATGAGGACGAGGATAAGGGAGATTCTGGGGATTCTAGTGATGATGATTCCCCTAGTCCTAGGCCAGACGTTCCCGGACCAAGCAGTAGGGTTCGTACTTCTACTAGAGGGGTAGTTCCGAGTTTAGAGGTTTCTAGACCTCGTCAGTGCCGGCATGTTTCTAGCAGCCGTGGTGATGATGTACCAGGTCTTATCACTGAGTTCCCTGGGCTATCTGTGCATCATAGGACTGTTGCTGGTCTGGTTGAGCATACTTTCCATCCTACCACCGATCCTTCGATTTCTTTCACAGACGGATGTACTCATGTAAGCTTCTTTTGGCCTTCTTTCTTTAGTTGCATCTGTGTTTGAATTCTAACCTCTTATCTTTCCCAGGTTCCTACTGATGAGGTTTCATGTCTGTCATCGTATTTCCAGGCCAGCAAGGCCCATCTAGTGGAGACTTGTAATACTTAGAGATAGGCTCGTCACCTTTCCAGCAAGATGGTTGCTGAGTTGAAGGCTCAGCTTGAGGAACTGGTGTGGATCAGGGGGATAATCTTGATGATGATGCTGATCAGCAAGCTGGTGATGAGGTTGGTAGTCGGCTGGTTGGTGATGATGAGGAGGATGAGGACTCTGAGGAGTCCGAGGAGGAGGAGGAGGAGGATGATGAGTAGATGTCCTCATTTTTATTTAAAACTTCTTTAGACTTTGAACTTTTTTAGACTCTAATATGTACCGGCATTTTATACATTTGGTATAAAAATGTGGATGTATGCATGATTCCTAGCTATTGTGGATGTGTGTATGCATGTTTTCCCTAGCTAATATTAGCAAATGTATGCAAATTCTCCAACTAATACAAACGGATGCATGTAAATTTGCAAGTTTATGTATGCATGATTATTTTTCTTATGTTTTCTAACATGTATGTATAACGTCGTGCATAGAATCCTTCTAGAACTTTAAAAATCTGTGTTGATCATCAAATCACTAAGGGGAGTCAGGGTAGGGCCCAACGCCACTCTTGGGAGTGGCGTTTGCCACCAACGCCACTGAGGGATAGGCATTGGGTGGCAACACCACTCTTGGGACTGGTGTTGGCTCGTAGATGCCACTCCCTCGATTTTGAGCTTTTCTTGTGATTTTTCATTCTATTTTAACTCCATTTTGAACTCAAACTTCCTCAAATCTTGTGGGCTATAAATAGAACTCCTAGGGTAGATTAGCAGCATCAAAAAACACTGAATAAACTTTTTAGAAGCTTCCCCAAATCATAAAGATGTTCCGAAAGTCAACCAACACCCTTAGAACGCATCTAGGAAGTATAGAAATAGAAGTCTAGAATTCTTTAGGCCAATACCACCTTGTAGAGTTCAAAGCTTTCCTAAATTTCCCGTTTGACATCAAGCTTCTGCATGCGACTGTCGAGTGTTGAAGCATTAAACACTATGTCTTTCATTTCAATGGACTTGAGCTATGCCCCCTGTTTGAAGAATTTGAAGGTATTCTGAACAAGATACATAGCTCCAATGCCCCTCTAGCATTACCTTCTATTTACAATCAAACTCTAGAATCCATGGCTGGTTTCTTTGAAGTAACCCTAGGTTAGATACTTCCCTGTATTGATGTCCAATCCCTCTTAACTCAAAAGTTGCTAGAGTTAAGGAGTTCTAAGCCAAAGAATAGCAAATCTTAGCAGAGAATCACCGGTTTTTTTCTATATGCACAATTCCTGCTAGTCTCTACTAAAGGTAGAGATAGCATCACGATTACCCATGTCCTATAGCAGGTGGAAATCAGTCATAACCCCTTTTCTGTCATCTTGGCCGAAACCATTGTTGGCTTGGACTTCCTCAAGCATACTCAACGCCTTTGAGCAGCCCATTACTTCTCCAGGTATGCCTATTTTGTCATGTTTTCATGTTTTCTTCTGTTGAACCCTGATGACCTGGCCATATGCTTTATTAGATCTGACTGAAGGAAAAGCTAAGCGTTTTGATGCCCCCAGCAAATCCTATGACTTACAAGCCTCGACAATTCCAATCTAGGGGACATGTCTTGACTAAGGCTAAACGTGCTGCACTAGAGATCACAGGCGGCTGGAATGAGTTTCTCTTATCCCGAAATGAAGAGTTGATTTACTGGCATTGTCCATGGAGGAAACTAAGCTTCATCACTACCTCTGTTATAGACAGTTGTGTGCTGATTGCTAGCTTTGGTACTACAACCTTCTACACTCCATCCAGAGTTTGTAGGCAGTATGGCATGGCTCAGTGAGTTTTACATCCTATCCCAACTTTTTCCCCTTATGCTGTCACCTCCTTCTTCTTAAGGGAAATCCGCTCCCGTTGGGCTAGCAGATATTTTGCAAGGAATTTGAGCTTTACTTAAGGACTAGCTACTGATGATAAGTATAAGGCTTGGGTTGATCTTGTAAGAACAAATGTTGACTTGGTTATTGATGGGCCCGTTAGTGCACGGGTGTCATCAAGTAATAGAAGGTAAGTACGAGTATCATTTTCCTAAAGGAGTCGGGGTTTTGAGTACAAACTCAGGATTTAAGCGAATATTTAGGTGACCTAAAAACGCAAGAAGTAATTACAAATAACTCAAGACAAACATAAACATAAACAAACAAAGCAATAAAAATAACTAAAATTAAAGACAAACGCTAAATCAAAACTCCTAGAATGCAATCCACTCCTTCCCTTCAATGAAGCCAAGCTATTAAGCACAAATGAGGTTAAAGATTGTTGGCTTTAGTGGTATCCATCTATCTTATTTTGAGTTTAACAACCCTTGATCTTTGTCTAACAAAGTTTCTAAGTGTGTAGGTTTTCAACCAAGCTAGTTTTGAATGACTCCTGCAAATCGCGCCTGTGATAAAGGGATCCACACCCACAGCTATATATCGCACCCGCAGTGTGAGGATTGCCCCCGCGACCAGCGACATAGTTCACCCGCAAAAAGGAAATCGCGCCCAGACTTTTTGGTGAAAACTTAGAAGGCTTCTGAACACTTAGAGCTGCACCCACGACATCCCAATTCGTACCCGTGATTTGAGAAACAGAGAGCCCCCTTTCTGAAGGTTCGAGGTCACGCCCGTGATGAACTAAATCACCCTCGCGATTTGATCAGACATAAGCCGCTCATCAAAGGAAATCAAGCCGCTCCTTAAGGGAATCTAGCTGCTCTCTCAAAGGGGAATCTTTGCTCTATGATTTTGCACCCGCGGTTAGAGAATCACTCTTGCGGTTTGATCAAATAGAGAGCCGCTCTCAAACGCATCCCCTGCCCAGTGATTTCGTGCCTGTAGAGATGTCACCCCTGTGACATTCAATGAAGTCCCTAAAAAAAATAGCCGTTGGAAAGATCGCGATCGTGACCATCAATCCGCGCCCGCGAGCTGATAGTTTTCAGTGCTTTTATTGAAAAAGCAACTAGCCGTTAGAGACACACTTGGGGTTGTTTCTAACAGCTAGTTTTGGGTATTTTGGCTATAAATACCCATCATAAAAGTTCTTCTAGTAAGAACATTAATTCTTTAATAACCAAACTCTTGTAACCTTTTTTCTCAGTCATTTGTAATTGTTTGGTTATGGGTAGCTAGAACTCTAGAGAATTTGTTGCTTGGGTTGAGTGAATTAGTTATCCATGTACTAGTGTCAATTCTTTGTGAGTTGGGAAACACTAGGGTTAGGTTTGGAGAGAGCCTTAGAATTCTCTTTGTAAAGGTTTGGTGTTAGCCGCTTGGAAACACTAGGGTTTGTGAGTTAGCCTTGGGTAAAATTCATTGTAAAGGTTTGGTGTTAGCCTCTTAGAAACACTAGGGTTTATGAGTTAGCCTTGGGTAAAGCTCATTGTAAAGGTTGGAGATAGCCTTGTAAATCTCCTTGTTATCCTTGGTGGATAGTGGAACCCCAAATTATGTATTTGGGAGAGTGGATGTAGGACAAGTTGAGTCCGAACCACTATAAATCTTTTATGTTCTTATTTTCTTCCCTAATCCATTCTTGTATCATTTTTTAAATTCTAATTACGCACCAATTAACCCCCCTCTTGGTTTTTCAAAGATCAACTCTCTTCAAAGGATGAGCATGGGTTTAATAGCCCTAATCTATCACTAGACCTAGGACTCTAGGTAATTTAATCTAATGTCAATTCTCAATGCACATCAACACTAAACCACCCAATTAAGCAAACACTCCCAACAAGCCCTATTAATTAGCTTAATAGTTCTCAAAATCAAGTCAATTAACATCTTCACTTGTATGTCCATGAACAATGGGTATTTCTCAATACAATCATTCACCAAAGTAGCATTTATATAGATGGCCATTCAAAATAAATTCACAATTATAACACCAAAGAAGAACCCTAAGAACAAAGAAAGAACAAATATGCAAAGGTTGATCAATGAGTAATCCATATAATGGGTAAAAAGGGTAAAACAAGCTAAAACCTATCTTTAGGAATAAGCTATAAGCTATAAGGCATCAAAGATGGCTCTCACCCTTCATCAATCACCAAACAACTATCATAAAGCATAAATCAACACAAAATCCCCTATTAGTACCCTTAAAAGCCCTCACCCTTAAAGCATACCAACATTCTCACATGTAAACCCATGAAAAATAACATTTCTTAACATTATTCATCACTATATAAGCATTCATGAGTTGTCTAAACATCAAAAACACACATTCATTGCACATGTGAAAAACCCAAAGATAGATAAAACACTAATCAATACAAAATAACCCAAATAATAGCTTCATTAATGGAGAAAGCTTCATACATCCTAGGATTAAAACACTACTCACTAAACATTAATAATAAACAAAAACAAAGAAAATAAAATCAGTAAGGAAAAGGAAGAATATTACCCATAAAGAGAAAAGTGTAGAATAACTTCAAAGCAAAGGATTAAAGGATGAAAATAAAGTTTGTTAATTGATTATAGAAATGTTTACAAGTTTTAATTAATTAAACCTAAGATTTAAACTAATAAAAACCAAAAGAAAAATTGTTTCTCTCACTAATCTACTTTTTCTCATTAAGGGGTTTCCCCCAAAGTGGAGACTCTCCAAATTCTCTAAAATAATTTCTTCTTCCCTTTTGTGCCATCCCTCTAAATGACCTATTAGAAGGTTCTATTTATAGTCTTTCTCAAAAATACACTTAAAAACCCTAAAAACCACCTAAAAACCTAAAAAAATAGTTTTTCAGTGGTTTGGACCGGACCTGGACTGCTCTAGTTAATGGTCCGGTTCTCTTCTACCCATTTGGTTCAATTTGGCTTCCTTCAAAGTTTTCTAGTGATTCAGCAGATGATCTGACTTGTAGAGGGCATATCTCAATCATCCGAACTCCGAATTGAGAAATTCTAAGCTTTAAATGAAGTTTGGGAAGTCTACTTCATTTTTTATGTTTTAAACTTTTTCTAATTCAGCCATTTTGATTCCTAAATTTCCTTTGACATTTTACTGCTATGTTGAAAACAACCTTCGGAGTGCCTTCCGGTGTTTGGCTTATTTCTGCCTCATTGTAGCACCAAATGTCTTGATTTTAATTGTAAATTAAAGTAGACTCAGAATGATATAAATCTGGAGCTTCTCATTCCAAGATTCCTTCCACATTGCCCACTCCAATCCTTTGAATTTAACTGATCCATTGAAATCGCACTTAGGCCTTTAAGAGCTAAAATCCCAAATTGTGTCCAATGATTCCCAAACTCTTTAAGCTTGCTACCTATGCCATAATTACACAAAACAAGTGTAAATCACTTAAGAAATCCCAAGAAATACAAAGCAATTGAATCGACACTTGTATAGAGCAATAAGAGGGAAAATGCATGGTTAATGTTTAGTTTTTGGTGAAAATCCCATATGTGTTTCATACATATCAGTTATTCTGATATAAATTATGGAAATGTGGATCTCATGGAATGGTCTTATTTGCAGGCTGAGTTGTCTGATGACGAAGGCAAAGGTGCTAAGCTGTATATTACAAACAATAGAAATAATGCAAAAAGAGCATGAGAGAATGCTAGAAAGGAAATGAATGCAAGCTTTGATAACATCAAGTGGTCAAAGAAGCACAAAAAGAATTAGGTCTCATAACCAGTTCATTTATCGATGTGAATGTTTTAGTTCTTTAGTTATGCAGACACAGAATCAAATACTATAAGGAAGTTTAACACTTTTCTTTTGCAAAGCTTATTTTATTAATATTAGCAAAATAAGTGTACTTTAACTTTTACATTTGATATTACTGCTTCCTTACTTTCTTCTCTCATTTCCTTAATTTTTGCCTAGATTGCCTCTTTAAGAGGTTTTCAACCTAGCAGGTGTTTTGCCCTAATTTTTGCCTAGAATGCCTCTTTGTGAGGTTTTCACTCTAGCGAGCTCCCTCATTTTTCATGAGCTGCCTTGACGGTTTTTCAACTTATCGGGATCATTATTTTGTACATTTTTCTAAAGGTACTATTTCTTGAACTCGTTCCCTTCCAGATCTGAGATCTTCACAGCTCCTTTAAACATGATCTTCTTAACCAGATATGGGCCTTCCCTGTTTGGCTTGAATTTCCCTTTAGGATAAAATGGAATAGGCTTAGCTTACTTCAACACCCAATCACCTTCCTTGATTGGTCCGATCTTGACTCCTTTGTTGAAAGCCCTTACTATTCTTTGTTGATACACCTGAGTGTGGTAGAGAGATTTCTTCATCCTTTCTTCTAAAGACAACAGTTGCTTGTATCTTGCTTCAGCTCATTCTACTTCAGGCATTTAAGCTTCTAGTGCTATCCTCAGTGACCAGATCTGGGACTCAATTAGCATCACTGCTTCTTCTCCAAAAACCAAGGTGTAAGGCATTTCTCCTATCGCACTTCGCATGGTTGTGTTATAGCCTATGAGTGCAAAAGGTAGCTTGTCTGCCCAATCCTTGTAAGTCTTCACCATTTTGGATAAGATCTTCTTGATTGTCTTATTTGCTGCTTCGACTGCCCCGTTGGCTTGTGGCCTGTATGCTGAAGATTTATAATATTCAATCCTTTCTTTTTCTAATAAATCTAAAGTTTCCCTTTGGAATTGTGCACCATTGTCTGAGATGATGTGATGTGGCTTCCTGAACCTGTTAATGAGCTTCTTATTAATGAAGTCAGCCATGCCCTTCGTTGTGATTGTTGGTCGTAAGATTGCTTCCACATATCTCAAAAAGTATTCGATAGCCACAACAATGTATTTATGGCCATTGGAAGCTATCGGCCTTATCTCTTCAATAATATCTATCCCCCAAACTGAAAATGGCCAAGGAGAAGTTAAATTATGCAGCTGTTGGTGGCAGGTGAATCTGATTCCCGTGCAACTGACATTCATAGCATTTTTTGACCATCTTCATGCAATCTCTATCCATCTTATCCCAGTAATACCTTTGCCGGACTATCTTCTTTGCCAAGGTATGCCCACTCATGTGGGGACCACATACTCCTGCATGGATCCCC
Source organism: Bocquillonia castaneifolia (assembly GCA_948193215.1). Classification (NCBI taxonomy): domain Eukaryota; kingdom Viridiplantae; phylum Streptophyta; class Magnoliopsida; order Malpighiales; family Euphorbiaceae; genus Bocquillonia; species Bocquillonia castaneifolia. The sequence goes on along the minus strand of CANYLF010841390.1, from coordinate 955 downwards.
TTCATGACTTCTTCTGCCTCTTATTGATCCAGACATCGAAGTAGTACCCCATTTAAAGCTCATCTGTAAAGTATACCCTCATAATAAGTGTAGCTTCTCGAACTGACCCTCAAGGCATGCTTCTGCCTCCCATTAGCTCCTTCTGGATATTCCCGTTTTTTGAGGAATCTCAAAATTTCATAGAACCACGACTTCTTTTTAGGTCCATTTACAATCATTGCTCGTTCACCTTGGTAGCAGGGGATTCTAGCTCTACATATCACTAGAGGTCTCATAGCTACATCTCTAGGACTGTCCCACATGGATGCCAGTGTTGCCAGTGCGTCCGCCATCTGATTTCTTCCCTCGACAGATGTGCAAAGGTACAATTAGAAATATTCAGGACGAGTATCTAAATATATTCTTGTTAGTGATATATATGTGCCCTAGAGCCATTTTATATATTTTGACATTGTAAATAAATCCCATTGGCAATAAAGAATGTTCTTTTATTTTAATGTGTTTAATTATAGAACATTTCCCCATAAATAAATAGTAGGGTTGTTTATTATTAAGTATTAATAATATGGAGAGAAACATCTCTTGTCTATTTATTTTAAAGATGTTCACAGTCAATAAATTAATAATTGGGCATTATTAATTTGATTATCACCTCTACTTGTTATCCCTGATTAGTATGTGATACTAATAGTGGGAGGTAGTACGTCTCATGCTACTTGATATGATATATCAAAACAAGTATGTGGATACTCATGAGATGAGGTGGATCGAACTGTGACGTTTAACTTATGATTACATGTATTTCACTATTAGTTAATAATCATAGTCTAGATCATAATTGTGCATGTGGACCTTTGACTTGAAGTGACATGGCTGTCCACATGTTGGTGGTCTAGGTTTATTACTGCTTACATGCTTATGTTATCCATCACACAAGTATATGGCATGTGATGGC
>CANYLF010840965.1:0-19410 GCA_948193215.1 Bocquillonia castaneifolia | reverse complement strand
ATTTATTTTCTTTGTTTGAATCAAGAGAAATGGAAGAAAATTAAGGAAAATAAAATAAGAAGTATAGAAATAGAGGGAAATGTGATTTTCTTTAAATTAGAGAAAAAGTAAAGAAAATAAGATTAAAATTACTAAAATATCATTTTTTTCTAAAAATTATAATTGTTTATAAGGGTATAATTGATAATTGACATAAGATAGAAATTGTATTTCTCTTATTAACAATCAAAACATTATAAGGAAAATACTATTTCTCTTCATTTAATAAGTGAAATTTAATTTCTTTTCTTTTCTTTTCTTTTCCCTTCCTAAGTTATTAAACAAACAAAGCCTTGGTCTCAACTCCAATAAGTTATAAATATGAACAAACTCTATATTAATAAGTTATAAATTTTTTTAAGTACCATTTTGATAAAAATTATCTTCATATAATAATATCATGTGTGTGTAAATATATGCATAATTTTATCTAAAATAAGGAATATATATAAATTTATGTAGAATAATGATTTTTTTTTAATTTGTCACAACATTTTTAAATTTTTAAAGTGCCATATGATTTGCTATTATGATCCTCTTTTTATCGAAAATAAAATGTTTTTAACTTCTAAAAAGTATTTAAACTTTTAAATAGACCATTCAAATAATTAGATTACCATTTTGTCAAGAAATACATATATTTTTAATTATATATCATAATTTTTGATATTTTAACTTATAAAAATTAAATTAAAATAATGTGAAACAATTTTTTAATTAAAACTCCATTAAATAATTACTTTGTTTTTGTTGTAGTAATAAAGTAATAAAATTATATTCCCAATAATATAATTGTATGCAAATTTTACTGCACATATATATCCATTAATTTGTTAAATTTTCATAATTAGTCCGTTAATTTTAAGATTTAGATATAAAATTTAAAGAGGCTAGTGGGAAAGACATCTATATACCATATAAGTAATTCAGAGTCCTATCATTTAATAGTAAGCCACTTATTCCACCATATCTTATAATTTTTTTTTTTTTATTATATAATATCTCGCTTCATTTACATCAAGATAAAATGAAGGGAAAAAATAACCTCTTTACTTTCTTCTCTTTTCTACAAAACTTTCCACTATCCTTATAAATGTAGTAATGTATGGTTTCAATTTCTTTAAACCACCACTCCACTTATTTAGTTCTTAGTCATCATATATTTCTTACGACTCCTCAAATGCTTTAGTTTTTTAAAACTCCATTTTACACATTTATTTTTCATTTATTATATACTTTTCATTTAAATAATCTTTTTTAAATATTACTTTCTTGAAACATCATTACTAAAGAAATTTAGAAAATAAACGCACAAAGCGTGGATTCAAAGGCTAGTTTATAATTAGTTTAAAGTAGTAGATTCGAATTCTCGTTTCCCGACTGAAAAAACAAAAAATAACAGAGGTTAAAATTAATTGGATTTTTTTACATGTGTCATAGATGGTATTTTGGAGGAACCATGGCTCTCTCTTGTCCCGTCTCCCTACATCATCATTATTATAGATTGTGGTTGATACTGCTCAATGATATTGGTTTAGTGATTCATGATTGCTAGCACATATAGAAACTTCTGTCCGCTGTGCTAGTTAGATGAATTAGAAGCTCAGCGAACAAGGCCCGATAGGTTGCTCTTTGTCCGATACTTGCAGAAGTTGAGTTGGATACTGAACCTGAGTTTATTCGTAATTGCCCATTCATTAATAATATTGATTTACTTTTCAAAATAAAATAAAAAAAAAAAAAAGCTCAAACCGAGATTTTAATGAACTAAATGTGAAACAGATCGATTTATCAACACCCCTAGCTTTGTGGTATTGAATAACAAAAACAGAATGAATAGCAACCACATCAAAAAAAATTCAATTTTCAAGCCCATGCAAATCATCAAAGGCTGAGAGATATTTATAAGTAAAAAGATAACTAAAGATATAAACATTGCAATGGCGTTTATCTATCAACATTTTTGTATGCTCTGAAAAGATGATGACAAGAAAACCCCCTCCCAAAAATGAATGTACATTAACCAACCCCCCCCCCCCCCCCTGCTGCTAATTGCACTGCACTGCACTACAGAGCTCCGCTTGGCCCCACGCCTTGCTACCTAATAATTCTGACAAGGGCCTCAACTGAACAGTTGCCGTTCTGTTATTCTAATTCCTATCCACCTTAATCAAATCCCCTATCTGAACGGAAATTTCAACAAGAAAAAACAAACATTTGTCAGTGATCAGAGCCACAAGCATACTACTGAAAATGGTACAAGAAAAACATAATTGGAAATTGTGAACTGACATGTACATAAAAATCTGAAGACAAGAGATGGAATTTCCCGCCAACAGCAAAAAGGCTTTTGACTCCACATGCCTAACCAAATCCAAAACCTTCACTTGCTTCATGTATAGCAAGCAGCAAACGTTCTTGAAGCTGCTCCTTCGATGTGTACTCAGGGAGGTCAAGCTGGTTAAAACTGGCAAAAAAATAAATAAATAAGACTCCAAATCAGAAGCAGATTACAAAATTTCTAGCAGCCACGCTCCCACATACAAAGTCTAAATTCTCTAAAATGAATTTACTCAACTAACCATGTGTGAGCAGAGGGCAGCCGTTCAGGAGCACCATATGCCTTGTGTATCTGAAATCGTTGAGGACCAGAGATACCCTGTAATGCCTTGAACCCCTCCAATGGAACCTGAAAACCAACAATTTTGCAGTCGAAACATTATCTAAAGCATATTAAATATAACCGCCTGACCCAATAAAAACATTATTAATTTTGAGTAAAGCTGTACTCTCATTTGTTAGTAAATTAAGGGAAGTTCAAAATCCTACCTTTGATGTTCCAGTAACAAACTGCAGCAGTCTTGCCATATCTTCCTTGTTAAAACCTTTTACAACCTCCCAAAACCATTGAACAACACTAGATGCTGCAGTATAGCCAGTATATTCAGTGTTGGCTTTTAGGTCATCCACTGCAAGGAGTAAAATATAGTTCAGATACTTCCAAAGAAAACCACCAAGTACACCAGACACAAAACACAAACATAAAGAAGCCAACATACAATCGATTTCAGGAAGTCCACTGATTAGTAGCTCGAGCTCTTTATCATTGAAAATGGATATAAGTTCCCGAGGGACCAATTCAGTAAAGCCTTCCAGGAACGAATTGATTTGAGGACGAATAGCATTTGTCAGGATATGATCAGCAACAAGGTCAATGTATTCATGCTTTGTTTCTTCAGTGACCCTTATATTTCTTCCTCCAGGTTTAAGCTCATAATCAGTAACCTACACCAAGCAAAAAAAAGTGTCACTAATCAGTAACCTACTCTGAGCTAAATAGCTTGGATAGATACAAGGCCTTGGACCATAGGTATTCATGTTCAAGAAAATGATTGAACATTACAAGTTTAGTTACAGATACAATCAGAAAAGAACATTTAAATGTTCGACAGGTGGAGTACCTCAGTTTTCTCGTATAGGATATGCTTTTCCTCGTCAGCATCCATGCTGAACGTCAGGTCAGGAATATCGCTCACATCATTCTGAAACAAAAGATATTCATAAAATATAAAATGTCCCAAATTCTCAACAAAAAAACTTGCCCATGTAAAAGAATGTCTGTACAACCACAATAAAGAAAGTCAGAAAAGACCAAGATTTCTTTCACTAACCTCTAGCATCCACTTCAAATTCTTGTAATAATCAGGATCAACAGCCTCTATGTCATGGTAGGTCACCTTCACACCAAGAATGTGCTTGTAGAAAGACCGTGTAAAATAAACATCTAGAAGTTGCCCATCAAATAATGCCTTTGCGACCTACACAGATGACCACAAGATAAACTTCAAACAAGAAAGAAGAAAAAAGAGAGTTCTTCCAATCATGAATACCCACTAGTATACAAGTAGTTCTCAGATATCTTAAGTTTTAGAGAATTACCACACGGCCCACAAACTTGAAGTAAGAAAGATGTTCAGTCTGATAAACAGAATTAGGGTTTGGCTGGAAAGTTGCATTGTTTCCCACAGTGGTGAAAAGCAATGCACCCTTATCAAATATAACCCTTGATAGTAATTGATACCACTCTCTAGTCAAACCTCCAGCATCTATGCCCTCTTCACCTTGGAACTGCACATTCAATCGTCCTTTCAAATCCTGACTAGGTCGCATCCTCAACTGATTGTATGAATCCTCCAAAACATATGCCCGCCGAACACTAATCCGCAAAGGACCAGAGAGTTGCTGCTCATGTTGTTGTCGTATCCTTGAGCGGAAATATGATCTTTTGTTGTCAAAATCAATCAGTCTTGGTGCTTTCAGCATCATGGAAAGAGATTTCTCCAACAAGCCAGGATTCTGTCTTATAAAAGTATTCAGTAGCCGGCGATGCTTTTCGGCAAACCTGGCAAAAGTTACAGCACCATCAAGCTTTCTCTGAGTATCTGCCCCACATGCGCTCAAGGAATCAGAAACTACAGCAGACTCTTTGACCTCTCTGGCAGTTACATTGGCATGATCTTGCTGTACAAAGGAATTATTTGCCTGTAGCTTTTCACACAAAACAAAGAATGCTTCAATAAAAGGCAATAATCTCTGGGTTCCAGGAGGAAGAGGGGTCGAAGAATTTCCCTGCCCATGCTCCCCTAAATTTATATTTGATACAGTTGGACTTAAAGAGCCCTGACCCAGCTGTGTCTCTGTCACACTAATGCATTCACTCAGTTCTCGCCACAAGGGCTCAAGTGCAACACTTAAATTCCACATGGTTGCCTGTTCATGTTCTCCGTCACTCTCGGATTCCACATTCCCATTAACACTTGATGAAATGAGTGAACTGAGTGCTTGTAGCACACGTAAAATTGCTGCCCCGGCCATGGAACCGGCACTCAGACCCAGCATGTGCGTATTCCTCAAGGTGACAAGTTCACTGACAGCTGAGTTACTCAAGCCATGAGCTAGTTCTGACAGCTCTGTTGTAAAGAACTTCCTATAGGACGCAGCAACAGATGCCAACTTCTTCAGCACTTCCCCAGCTAGCATATAAACCTTATCCGATAGCCTGAATTGGTTAATGCAGAAACTTAATTTAAAATTTAACAATCATGGGATGCAATATGATCTATAATACAAATTAAAATATGCAGATATAATAACCAAAGTCTGAATTTTACCCCTCACGACCGAGCAAGCTGCACATATTGCGCAAATCAGGTAGCGGCAGCTGCTGGATAATATTGTATGTGTCTATGCCCCTCTTCCCACCTGAAGCAGATAATTCAGCATTGCCAGACTTGTCTTCTTGACTAGATTCTGGTTCCAACTGAAGGTCCTTTTGAGCATCACCTGAAGCTTCACTAACAGCTCGCTTTTCAGAATTTGTGGTCACCTGTCCAGATAGGGCCTGACAATCTAACTTTGCTGCAGCTGCGTAAATTACCACTTGAACCAATCCCATAACCTGGCGAATAAAAGATGTAATTTAAAAAAAAAGTCAATGCTATAAAGGACAAATGACTGCAGAAAACAATCCATAAATTCTGCAAAATAAATAGACTAGAAGATGTCCAAGATATTTTAAAACCACTTTAATGAGTGATCAGTATTACCTGCTCAAGGTGTGCACTGCTGCGTAAAAAATGAGGTCGATTCAAGAGCTTTAGGAACAGTATCAAAGGAACATCATCTGCATTTACCAAAGGTTTTGATGAATCACCTCCATCCCCAATTTTCTCTTTACCCTTATCCAGCTTAGTTTCCAACTTTGGACTCAAATGCTTTGGGACAATTGAGTGATCCAAGTAGAACAACATATTTGCAATACATGAATGATGTGTAGCCAAATATGTCAAAATCTCAAGAATCTGATGCAAAACCAAAGGTGGAAGTCCTGTAGAAACAAAATAAAGGATTAACAGAAGCTAAAATATGAAGAGCTAGACATCAGTGATTCCAAAAGATCAAAAAAAATACCATCCAACAACTGTGATCGACCATAAACAACATTAGACTGACAGCCATAAAGCCTCTGGGAGTTAATAGCACCCAATCCACTAATTGAACCTTCAGCCTCAGGTTTAATCATATCGAGCAAAAGACGAACTAAATTAGCCCTTGTAATGCTGTGTGCACAAAGGTTTAACAGAAGTCTTTGCAGAAGGCCTTTTCCCAGGGGCTAGGTACATAGAAAGAAAAAACATTCAAGTTAGAAAACATTAAGAAAATGACCAGTACGCATGATCCTGCAAATTAAATTGGAGGAATATTGCAGCAAAGGTTCACACACATTCAATTTAAAAAAAAAAACTTGGTGATACAAAGCTAGATTTAAAAAAACTCAACTCTTGAACAATCTTAATTTGTTGGTGCAAAAAAATCCTCAAATTTCTTTTTGAAATCCAAAGGCTTGTAATAGAATACTTCCGTCACATACACAAGACTCTGACAAAGAGACCCATGTAAGCTATTCTACACCACACAATTTATTAACAAGATAGGAAAACAGCATCTAATGGTATGCATGTAACATGGAACGTCTTAACATACATTTGCACCAGAAATAGTAAGCATACTGTGTTTGTTAGAGCCTTTACTTCCGCTCAAGGTTTCCAATTAATCTTCTTACAACAAAACACCATATGGTTACAGTATGATGTAGGGAAAACTAAACTGGCTGCACGAGCCCAATATCAAAATCCTTAGCTTTTGGAAGGCATCCATCATAAACAAGGTTGTGATCTATAATCAAGCATTGATCAGACATCTTCTGACTGAACTTCAATATTGATTGATATGGCAGCTTTTCAAAGAAGATTGGATAAAATAGAAATTCTATAATTTCTGGAATGTTCAAATGCAATCAGTCTTATATTTCTATATGGACTCCTAAATATCTCAACATGCATAAACCTACTCATGTCTGGTCTCCGATTGATCTAATCAGTTTGAAGGATAGGTAAAAGACGTGATATGTAACACGTCGAGGGCTGATATAATATTATTCCCATCTTTTTCCATGCACTTACATTGAACCCAAACATTCATCTTAAAACTTCAAACCACATTGGCAGGTTGGTTAATGAAATAAGAAGAAAGCACATGCTGCCACACAAAACATAACTTTCTTCAATAAGATGTTTTTTCCTCAGTAAGCCATAGTATTGAAATATCCATTTACCTGTGCCAACCGTAGGAGTCGGATTAAAGCTTTCAGTGCATCAGCATCCAGAAGCGGCTCACCTTCAATTTCCTTCACCTTCATACTATCTGCAATAGCAGAAGCAGCCCTTCTTCCAATGGTAACTCCAACACCCCTATCCATCACTGTTTGCCTATCAAACCCCAGGCCATTTCTACGACTAGCCAATCTATGACTGCTTCCAAACAGGCTGCGAGCCTGATAATGACTCATTGCCCGGTCCCTCAGCATTTGTGCTTCAGCTAGTAACGGTGAAGGTAATGCTGATAATACAGCTTCTGAGGAAGTCAAAAGTACCTGGAAAAAAAATTTTAATTTTTTTCTTTAAAGAAAGGGTAACTAATGCTTGATAAAGAAAGATAAAGTTCAAAATCGCAGACCTCTTCACGCAAATCAGCAGGGAAAGTAGCAATAATTGAAGCATTGTCCATGTCAACTGGTTGCCCTTCAGCCTGCTGTGCAATCCTCTGTGCTCTCTGTTGTGCCAAAACTTCTGCTTGGATATCCGGAGGAAGGGCAGCCAAAAACTCAGGATCAATGTCATCAACAGGAGGTGGCGTGTAAGTTGGAGGTTGTACAGATTGAGCTTGCTGGGAAGCTAGAACTTCTGCCCTTAAATCTTCAGGTAGTGCCTCCAAGAAGGTTGGATCAATGGCACTTGCACCAGCAGCCTCATTATTCGCACTAGCTTGGTCTGCCTGATTAGCTTCCTGAGCAACTGCAGTTTCTTGCGTTGATGATGGCTCATCCACACCTTGTTCAAAAGCAGTAATTGGTTGCTCAGATTGATCTCCTTCACCATCAGAACCATTCATATCAACATCAACATTTGTGTGAACTGGATTAGGCATTGCCAAGCCAGAGTCCAGAAGTACATTATTAATGGACTGACCATCCAATGCTGAACCATCACAAACCACAGCCTCAAGACTTGCAGGCTCCTCAGTAACCACCTCATATCGTCGAACAGCATGATACTCAGTGGATGAATTGACAGGCTCTGGTATCGTCTCTAATTGCTCAGTGGAAGTGCCATTACCTTCTCCAATTTCCATGTTATCATTACCATTCAGTGAAATCGTTTGAACTATCATGGGCTCATGCACCTGTATTGATTCACCTGCATCTTCAACTGAGGATGAAGGATTGACTTGCTCTGGGCAAGGAACACTTTCCACAACTGTAGGATTAAGCTGATGTGTCACCTCATTATCATTTTCTTGTTGCTGAACTTCAGTCTGCTGACTGCTGGTGTTATCACCTTCCAACACTACCTGGGCATCATTGGATGGAGGTTCATTAGATGGTTGACTTTCTTGCATTCCTGAATGCTGAGACAGTCTTTCAGTATGACCACTGGCTGGAGCAAGGCTGCGCAACTGAGACAAGAACTGTTCCTCTACTGCTTGTGCAATCACAGCAGCTTGGCTGCTTGCTTGTGGTTGACCATCATCAGTCCACCGACCATCACCTGGACCTCTTCGGCCCTGTATCTGCAATGAATCCATACCTACAGAATAATCAGTCAAAGGTGGAGGGGCTGCACTGGCCAAACGATCGCCAAAGAGACTACTCGGCACATGATCATATGGAAGAACGGGAGTATCAAACATGTAAAAGTGAGCTACATCAAAGCTCCCAGATGACAGAGCTTCTAAATCCCTAGCTGAATGCCCACCTGATGACCACATAGAAACTAGATCTCCTGATTGTGAGGGCCTTAAGAGGAGGGGATGTTGAAAACCATTGACTTCTGTGACTGATCGCTCAAAGGATGACCTGCCACTCTGACGCCGTCGCTCAAAACCCAGAGGTCTGCGAAGTCCAAAAAGGTCATCCACATTTACCCCTTCATACGGCTCAGCTGCAACATCAATCAGACTGCTTGCAGCTCCAGGCTGGCCAAGAACCTGCAAATGATCTAACCCATCAAGAGCTTCCCTCCACCTTACCTCAATGACACGATGCTCATGAAAATCATCATCCTCATCGACCATTTCATCAGTGTAGTCATCACCCAAGCCAGTATCATCATGGTCTTCCACATCAGTATCTGCTAGAGACATCATGCCAGCACCATCCTCAGCAATATCCTCATCCTCATCCTCCCCATCATCATCATCTTCATCCTCCTCACCCTCATCTCCCATGTCATCATCCTCATCTCCCATGTCATCATCTGCCCTGTTTTCAACCCGGAAAGACATATCAATTTGGTCAGTATTGTGTAATACACCTCCTTCTTCCATTTCCTCACGCATAAAATCCATCCCAACCTCCATAGGTGGATTGGCAACCATTGTCTCATCTACTTCTATCCTCATTTCTTCTTGAGCAGAAGGATTTGGATGTGTATCATGATTACCCTCAATCTGATGAGCAACTCGGTGCTGCCGTTCTTCAGTTCCCACTGCATTTGGCAGCTCTGCTGTTCCACTGCTATTCAGGTTATGCTCGACTGCACCAGCAGCTGATGTAGTTGTTTGATCATCATGCCTTCCATTTGACCCAATGGCTTTTTTCTTGTTAAGACCCTCAGATTTAAGAACTTGCTCGCTGGCATTAACAGCTCTAGTCAGGCTTTCCAAGGACTTGAGCAGAAGATTGACAGTCTTCGGAGCTTCAGGGTGGTCCAAATCTATTACTTTGAGAATACCTGTCAAACACCGAACCATTCCCCCATCTATCATATTTTTTGCTATATCCGGCGAACATCCAGAGCCAGGTAAGTTCCCAGAAGATGCATTTTTTGACAATATGGAGTATACCAATTCAGCCAACAAAAAGACCTTTTTATCAGGCAACAACATACTTTGACTTGAATTACTTTCCCAGTTGGAGAATGCAGACATAGCTTTCACAAGTTCATTTATCACTCGCCTCCGCCCTTCCCCAGATCGGCCACACAAAACCACCAAGAACCATGATGCCTTTTCAGACAATTTGTCTCTCCATTCATTTGGCCCTACAGATTTGTCAGCAGATATTGGAAGCAGCCGATGTAAGACATGATGAAGTATCCCACAATGCCCTGGGCAATCAGTTTGATTAGAAACACGAAGTTGACATAATTCTGAATCCCGTTTCAGTATGACCCCAACAGCATGTACATACATGAGAAGAATATCACTCAGTAACTTGAGAACAAAAGTCACCTTAGCCAGACCAGCAGATTTTTCAGATTCAGTGTCCATATTCCTTGTCTCATCAACCTTGGATTTGCCCTTCACCTTGGTGGAAGGTTCATCCACCTCCATAGAAGTTGAGTCACTTGTACAACCTTCTTTGTCTTTCAGCAAAGGGTATTTCAAAACTATGTCAAGAAGCTGGTCAATTACTTGAGTAAGATTAGCAGGAATCTTTTTATGGCCTTTGGCACATTTAGCTGACCCATCATGCACCTTGTTTTCAGAAATCCGGACAGATTCCTCAGCACCCGATGTTTTTGATTTGTCCTTTTCCTTCTCTTTTTCTTTTGATAAGACCACAAGAGTCCTCCCCCCTGACGATTCCAACTGACAAACTGCAGCAGCAGCTTTCATAAAAACCACAGGATCTCTAGAGATAACAGGTGCCAGTGTTGTCAAAAATGTTCGAGGATTAGTACGCCCCGAGTGCCTGTTTCCACTCAGAGTTTGTCGTATTTCCAATTCCATTGCAGTTTGCAAAGTCTGAGGGTCTTCAATGAGATGTCGAACAATAGAAGAAGCAACAGTATCATATCCAGGGAAAAAGCAACTTCTTGGAAGACAAAAAAGAGCAGGTAAGCCTCCATTTTCAAGAAATTGCAGTGCTAGAGCATGAGTTTTTGTCAAGCGAGCACATAGCTGCAGAACAGCCTGCATAATTACAGCAGGAACATGTTGCTTCATCAAGTCACAAGCAAGTAGCAGCACCTTCTGACTCTCTTCAACAGTCAAATATCCAGTAGACTTCCCCAAGATTTTCTCAAACTCTGAGCCAGTTTCTTTGTCAGGAACATCTGAAGCCAATTTTCCTTCTGTAAATGATAGAGAGGCTGAGGAATCTGGCAGAGATCTTGTCTGACTTAATTCCACAGCTTCTGTAGAGATTTTAGGCCTGGATTGCAACATGTTATCTAAGATGAGCAGTAAAGCACTAATGCATTTCGGGACAAGAATCTCACTAGCTGAGGCATTGCTGGCCTTGAAACTCGAGAGAACGTCTATTGTAGCAAGTATGATACCATTCTCTGCAGCAATTTCCCGTATGGTCCCATCTTCAAAAACAAGCAATGCTAGTATATGAGATATCATACACAAAGCACTATTATCCTTTGAGAAGTCCAATGAGCACATTTTCAACTGCTGAATAAGACAAGATGCCACCTTCGGACGGTCTTCTCCTTTGTTCCGATTGCAAAGGGTTACCAACAAATCAGTCAATGAGAATGCCATTGTATCACTGCTCTGACATAACTTTACTGATGCTGCAAGAATATCATCAACAGGAGGTGCCTTCATTTGCGCTTCTTCTGTCAATAGATCTACTGACTTGTCCACATTGTCAGTTTTAGATCCTTCAGATGAATTACCTAGTGAAAGAGCAAGTGCCCGGGCCAATTCATCATCTTCCTGCACAGGATCCTCAGCATGACTAAAAAGCCACTCCATAGCCATTTCAACACTATTTGTTTCTACTCGTCTCAATGCCTCCTCAGCTCTGGCCCTAGAAAAACCCATTTCAACAATGGTTGCTATAGTACCCTCATCAGGGGGAGGTGGCATGAATCTTTGATTTGTGCTTCCTGAGACACCAGTTTGATTCCTTTTGACATCACCAACACCAGAGTATATATGTGTAATAATAGAAACAACAGAAGCAACAAATCCAGGACTACAATTTGGAAACATCGGATGGTTCCAGATAGACAGTATCACATCCAAAACATTGGACTGCAGCATACGCACAAAGACTTCAGGATCCCTTGGAACAGGAAACAAACCAATTGACAAACCAACTGCAACCGGCTGAACAAGCAGCTGGGCCTGAGATGCAGAATTTGGAGATAGAAGTAAAGAGGAATTGACAAAATACTCGAGAACACGACAATAGCTTTGTAGTGTGTCAAGTAACCATGTACTGTGAGATAACTTATTCCCTTCACCTGCCTTCTCATGATCAGCATTAGCTGTTGGGAAAGGGTACGGTAAAGTCCACAACAATTGACTTGTGGCTTCAAATGTAGTGAGCAGCTCCTTAAAAGTTCCATGTACATAAAAATTGTTAACCATTGTTGTATAGCAGGTGCGACGCCTGCTGTCAAATGTAAGCACTGCCATATCATCTACAACCTTCCCAAGATATCGACATTTCACTGATAAAGATGTGTCAAGCCCAGAAGTCGAATACCCAGAGAAACTGAGAGCCTCGAGAAATATCTTAGCCAGTGCAGTTCCAAGAGTTTTTGAGGCAGAAGTCAATGATCCTACATCAGCTCTCCGACGGTTAGGCGAAGTAAATCCCTTGACAAGGGCTGTGAAGAAAGAACGCACTGTGGAAGCCAGCTTGTTCAGAATTTCCTGGACAAGAACATCAGGGCTTGTCCTTTTCACATCCTGGGAGGAGGCCTCTGGTACATTTGGTGGAATTTCAGAATCTATGTGTAAAGCATCCAGGTGCCGACCAGTCCTACCTCCACGTATCCGTGCAATTCCATGTCGGCTACGACGATGCAAGCCTTCACCTGAACGAAGAACCGAAAGAAACTCGCGCTCTCCACCCCAAAATGACTCAGTACCATTCCTTGCAGAAACTGGGTTCATGTATCTAACAACTGGAACATTTGCATCATCGTCACTCTCTCTTCCAACAACACTAGACGAAGATGCATTTGTACTCTCAGTTTCTTGCTTTGTATGCCTCTTCTCATCCACTTTAGAATCATTCCACAAAGAAATTTGCCAAATTATTTCCCGGTATGTCTTCCCAAGATCCTTCAAAACATCAGCATCTGCAGTGCCCAATTCAGAGACAACAGTAGTAGTTCCCTTCAACAAAAAATTGGAAACGGAAAGTATACCCTCAAGGCTAGCAAGATATCTCAGAACCTTTGTTTGAACAGCAGATTCGACTGTAGCAAGCTGAGTTCCTCCAACTGAAACTAAAAGTTCATTTGTGGCTTTCAGATGTTCTCTCAAGAATGAGCACAATGCACGAGATAGAGAAGCAGAATGCTGCTGGGAGAAGTTCTTGAAAGCAATAGAGATACTCTGACCAACTGATGCTGAAAGGGGCATTAGGGGCAAGTTAAGTAACTGCAGAACAGCATCAATCCCTTTCCTCTCAATAAAAATTCGACAAGTATCAGCATTTTGGAGAATTGTCTCAAGAAGACGAGCAGCATTGCTTACACAATCAGGAAGGAATGACTCAATGTTCACCATCGAAGCATCAGAAGAGAGCTCAGTGGTATGATCTGAACTATCCATCCTAGAAGATTCCCTATCATCTGATGGAACAGGAAACTTTTCTTCGGCATCTGTTTCCATAGGAACAGGAGTTGAGCAGCTAGGAGAATCTGAGGATGAGCAAGAACCATCAACTGCAGACCCAATTTTCAAAATAGCATTCAAGATTTCAACAAGCATATCCACTCCAGGTCCACGCAGTGAGGAAGCATGGCGCATAAGCTCATCCAGCCCAGTAGACAATGAGCCTGCTGTCTCACCAGCCAGGGCACGCAAATATGTTCTAGATGTAAAAATTTTGACAAAGCACCTCAAAGCATTACGATCTCTTACTGCCTGAAGACCATTATTGTTCAAGCACAAGGCATCCAAACACTGAGGAATGCACATTATGGCCTCCGCAGAGCAGAGAACCCCTTCCATTATAGCATCTAGAAAAGCAGATGGAAGACCAGCTGCCTCTAAGACAGGATAACAAGTAGGATCCTTGTGAATAAGATCACTCATGACAGTTGCTGCGAGTGAAAAGACCCCACCACCAAAATCTTTTGCTCCTCTAAAGATTATGCATAAGCATTCTGGCAACAAGCTCTCCTCAGATCCACAGACACGTGAAGTGTTGCCAGGGGCATATGTTCCAAGTGATATAGCACGTAACAGTGCTTTCATCAATAATCGCCTGTGGTATGAAACCAATGCCTCAGAATATAATGAATGCATATTATCTAGCTCAGAGGGAGCACCCGAAACTGCTTGCAAATTTCTGCCCCTAGAATCAGAATCTTCACCTTCTTGCTTCAAGCCATTTTCTACAAATGACACTTCTACCTTCAAGCGAGAGATGGTATCATCTAAGCCACCCAACTCTCTAAACAAAGCAGCGGCAGGGTTACTGAAATCCATGAAAGTTTCTAGAATATGCACAGCTGTGCCAACCAAATGCAGGTGCTGAGGATCCGTATCCTTAAGAAGAGGTAGAAGAGTAGGAATAAACCCTGCCTCACGCATTGCTGTGCAACCTGATGAATTTGAGACCAAAACAGTGACCAAAGATAATAAAGCCTCAGCAAACACAACAGACCACTTTGATGTACCACAGATAACAGAATCGATGGCTTTTTGCATAAGACTAGACAAAATGCCACGATGCCCGCCAGTTGTGACAGCGGCTATAACTGCTGGCTGGCGGGACCGATGTTGAGAAACCGCAACCAATGAAAGGAGACATAGGATCCGAATTTTTTCAGGAACAGCATCTTCATAACTGAGTAGAGAAACCAACTCATTGACAAACTCCAAGGAAGAAGCCAGGTCATCAGTGTCACTGCTTGCTTGAACAAGAACAATGAAGGCATAAAGTCGAATGCATGTATACTGCTGTCGGGAAGCTAAAGAACCAAAGGCCCTTGCAAACCGCAATCTTGTTAATAGTGAGAATCTTAGACTGGTAGGTACATTATACTCTGCAACTAACTTATTTAAAAGCTCCAGATCTGTTTCAGGACAAGCATTCACATTTGGTAAATGAATGATTTGTAGGCCTTGGTTTGACTGTTCATCGGCACAGCTCTCACTTGATGAGTCATTTAGTGCATAGAACTCAAAATGAAGCGTGCAACCTAACTCATACGCAACAGGATCACACCCATTTTGCAGAGTACAAGCAATCAATCCAAGCCCCTCTTCCTTTCCACCCCAGCCTTGTGCTAGAGAAAATAGCTTTGCATTCAATACAGTGTCTCGAATCGAATATTTTCCAATAGTTTTCTTTAGAAAAGCAGCCAAAGTCTGCAGGCAAGCCTCTATGACATCTGCATCGGTGGAAGCAAGAAGAAGAGAAAGATGCTGCTGCAATACCACAAATAGCAGAAACACAAAATTTTAAGGTTTGTAGAGAAGAAGAAAGAAGAGCTCAGAAATGCTTGATATACATTTATTAGGTAATAAATTGGCAAGAATGCATAAGATGACTACTACATGCTGACTCTGAAAATAAGTAGATACCTATATACCAAGTGTATAAATACAAGGAAGTGTTCTGAGAAAAAAACATACCTCATAAGAGCTATAAAAATGCTTATTTGTGCAATTTTCCAAAATTATTCTGATAACCCGGAGAATTTGAAGAACAGCTTCTCTTGGGAATGGAGGATCAGACTCCAAAAAGTTATCCTCCACCTGCAAATCTTTTCTTGGTTTTATGTGCTTCTCAAAAAATGCATCAAAATGGTTGAAAAGATCAACCCAGTGATGAAAATCCCCCTGCACCAACATGAAATACATGTAAACAAGATGGAATAGCGGTGAACTTGAAAGAAAAACAACAACGTTAATGCTTTATCAAATAAAGTTGTAGAGTCACCTTATCAAACTCCCAAATAAAACTTTTTAAGGGTTCCTCTATATTCTCGAGTGGAGTTGAAGTGACGGTATTAATAAAGGATTTGATTTTTGGAGGCTGACAAAACATCAAAAAAAAAGTGTTAAAGCACTGCTAGAAATCAAAAGATCAAGGGAGACCAAACATAACACAAAAGTAACTAAATGACCAAGAGTTAAACCAAATAAAAAAAGAACATAAAACCATGTAACACAGTCAAAGCCTCAGCTATTTTCTCTGAAAATAAAGTAAAGGTAGGGCAGTTAAATTGTTCAGAAAGAAAAGTTCAGCATCAATAATCAAAATTTACAAATTAAAAGTTATATAGCACTTATATCAACAATCTTGTAGTCGAAGATTTACCAATGGTGTCCCTAAAACAATAAGATTAAAATTAAAAATAGACCACAAAAACCCAAGAAGTACCAACACTCTAACAAAATACAAAGAAATAAAAAAAAATAGATATATTGAACAAGATAAACACGAAATGTCAGTCCATATCAATTATTTATAATAATAACAAAAAATCACAAAATTTCGTTATAGTAATAACAAAAAAAAAACAAAATGAACACTATCATCAAAGCTCAAAAACAACACAAGGACATAAACATACATCACTAAATAACTTCACTTGACAAACTAATTAATCAATTAACCATAAAAGTAATAAAAAGAAAATTAATTGGTAGAAGAATTAATTAAGTAGATAAAGAAATGAAAAAAAAAAAAACACTTACCACTTCTAAAGACCTCCGTCGTTTAAGCTTCATATTGAATCAAATAACATTGGCAGCAAAACACAATTAATTGATTAAAAAAAGAAACCTATCAAATTCACCAAAATCGATCGATTAAAAAGCGAAGAATCAGTAGAGTTAGGGTTTTTGAATAAAGTAATTAACAAATGATCCGATCATTAATCAAAACAACTAAAGGATTGATTTTTATCGATCAAAAATTAGGGTTTTTCATTTTGATGAGATCGAATTCTATGTGTGTAAGAGAGGGATAACGAAAGAGAGACAGATAGAGATGTGTATGTGTTTGTGTTTATATATACACACAAATAAGAGAGAATGTAGAGAGAAAAAATAGGGGTTTTAGAGAGAGAATTGAAAAAGGAACTGTCAGTGAGTGAATGGAAGAAAGAAAATAACAGAGGCATATATACATGTGAATGTAATTTTTGATAATTATCATGTTTAAAAGTTGATTATGAATTCTTTTATAAAAAAAAGTTAATCATGAATTAAATTTTTTTTTATAATTATCATGTTTAAAAGTTAATTATAAATTAATTTCACTGTTTTTCAATGTATTTGGTTTAGTAAAAAATACAGGAAAACCTCGATAAATTAATATTATCGCTTAAATGATAATTTATTTCGATCCTAACTTAGGTTAAGGGGCTAAAATAATAACTTCACTAAATACGTAAAATAATAGTTTTTTTAAAATTCCCTAAGGCCAATAAAAATATAAATTAATAATCATCAAACATGTAAAAAAAATATAATATTACATTCATAATATTAAAGTTGTTTTTTGATATATTCTTTTCTGTATTTTACACTTTGCTAAAATATGCATTTAAAGTCACTTGTTTCTTTTTTTATATGTGAACTAAATGCAATTTCATCCTTAATTTTTTATATTTTGCTCATTTTTGTACTCACATAATGTTTTTCTCATCTCATCAGTCAATATGGACTTCTTTACACCTTTCAAGTAAGAAGCCATGGAGGTAAAAAATTTTAAAACATAAAAAAACAGATAACAGTTGTTAAACATACATTATGAACGTAAGATATTTATATCAAATGAGAGATGTTACCCTTATCAATTACATGTGCATGAAGCATTTTGTGACCCTTCTCATTCCATGCTATTAAATTTGACAACGTATAACTTATTATTTTCAAGATTTGCTTTTGTAAACTTGACCGTTTACAAAGGTCAAATTTATAAATGTATACAACTGTAGCCACTTTTACGTTTTAATTTTTATTTATAATTGATGGAGTCGACAGGACAGTGTTGGACTGGATTTGGGTTGTGGTCTAGGCTATGTGGTCTAGTCAAGTAGGTGTGTGGCTGTCGTGGCGGAATTTGTGTCGACCCTGGGGGGCTATAGATGTAGCAGCTTCCCGAGTCGATTCTGCACAAGTAAATAATTGTCGAACGGGACAAGTGTCCCCAGTTTGACTCCGACGCTCAAGTTAGCTAAGAGTATTTAATGCAGCAATTAATGAGCTGAAAGTTGGAATCCTTTACCTATAGAATCTTTGGCTATTTATAAGGTTCTTGTATATGACATGTCGCCTTGGGGGCTTGCCAGATGTCATAGCAAAGCTGTGAGAGTGTTTAGTATGGCTTGCTTTTGGACTTTTGTTGAGCTCTTGTGTAACAACCACAAATTTCACAATATTATTAGGAATAAAATAGATAATAATAACAATTAATTGGAATTTTAAAACTTGATTAATCTCCATTTCAAAAACATTTTTTTAAATAAAAAGGGCACAACGATCGTTGTTAAATCCACAATGATCGTTGTTAAAAAACACGAAAATCACCAAAGAAACAGAGAACCACACGAACTCGTGTGAATTTAACAACGAACTCGTTGTAAGGTAGCAACGATCGTTGTGAACAATGCAACGACCGTTGTTAACCAAAAATCACCAAAACGAAATTTTTGAATAAAAATTACAGCTTTAAACAGTATTTTCGACTTTTCTCTGTAAAAACAAATTCCCACAGATTCGTAATCAGCATAATTATATAACAAGCTTTTCAATATATTAGAAACAAAACCAAAACCTATATTCACAACTAGAATTCCCATCAATACATTAATTTATACAAATATTACAAACATACACATTTTCAAACAAACATACATGAACATGCTCAAGACAATCCACTGGCCAACCATCAATACTTCTACTGCTATGCACGTGAACTTCTGAATACTAACAATGTGAAGACCCAAATCTAACACCATTTAATACGAATTAATATATATAATGATAGTAATTAATCATAAATCAAAATCCAATTGAAAATTCCCATCGAAAATAAATTTTTCTCTGAAAATAGGGTTGCAACGATCGTTGTGAATAGTGCAACGATCGTTGTGAACAGTGCAACGATTGTTGCGGATGAACAGTGATCGTTGTAAAAATACACGAAAATCGTCCAAAAATCCAGTAAGGTACACGAGCTCGTGGAAAACTAGCAACGAGCTCGTTACAAATTAGCAACGATTGTGGTGAAAATAGCAACGATCGTTGTAAGCCAAAAATCACCAAAACGAAATTTTTAAACATAAAACACAGTCTAAAAACAGTATTTCT
>CANYLF010840860.1:0-14312 GCA_948193215.1 Bocquillonia castaneifolia | reverse complement strand
TGAAAAATGAACTATTGACCACAAATTTGTCAATAGCATTGTTGTCTACAGAAGAACAACAGGAATTTAACAAAGAGAATATGTAACGCAGATATATCCTTAAGAAAGTGAAATAAAGTGCAATACAGATTAGAGCATTACTGATATAGATAACGGGAGAAACCATAGTCTAATATTATTATTGAGTAGATAAAATTGTCTTAAATAAGTTTTTTTGAAAATGTGATTAAACCAGATTAAATAAGTTGTTGATACCAATTGGATGCAACTGTACTCATATATAAAAACTTAAAAAAATATAAGTTTATGGTGCCTATAATATGTATGTTTATATTGTTTAACATTTACCAATGATAAATAAATAACAAAATATTAGTAAATGGAGATTAAAATAAAAACATAAAATCAACTTACTATCAATATTTTTTGCATATGAATATTGATAAAATTCTTAAAATGACAATATGATTTAAATCAGCTGAGGATGAAATAGATAAAAAGCCAGTAAATTACTTCAAATCCAAGGCCTAAGCGCCATCCAATCATTAATTATCACCAGGTTAAGTGCTGAATTTTTCTTAGTGAATCCATTAAATGTCCTTATCCTCACCTAGATTTCTATATCAAGGCAAGTATTTCAGCAAAGCAATTCAACAACTTAGCCCTAGCAATTCAAAAGGTTTTAACCTTTTGCCATTCAGCATCAAGAGCAATAGTAAACATTTATTAGCAGTTGGGCACAGCCATGTAGTAATATAGAGCTGTGCTTGTGCTAAACAAAAGTTTCTTGCACGACAACATAATAAGCTTCCAAAAAATAAGCAATACTGAATTGATCTATTGCTAGTTGGTTCAAGTAATTCATGTTGATAACCTTATCAGACCACTTACAATCAAAACACTTAATTCTATTTGTATTAGGACTTCTGTGCAATGCAATTCATATAAAGATTCAACAAGAATGCCATTACATTACAACGATCAACAAAATTGCTTTCTTAAACAAAGGCTTCAGTGCTATTGAACACTATGATATACAAAATCCCCCACAACTAAAACTAAAATTTCTCTCGAAATCACAGCCACCTTTCTAAAAGTCGACTCTTAAGACCTACACTAAACAGACAGAAAAGTTTAAAGATTTAAGTCAAAAGGATAATATCACCTCACAATAGGCATGTCTTATCCTTCTACGTGCAGCATAACCTATCATGGAAGTTATTTTAAAGGATAATATTTTATGTTACTCCTAGTCTTTTTAACTACCGTGATCATCACAATAAATAAATTTTGAGAAGAAAAAAGATTAAGGGTCAATAAATCAGTTCATCACAAATACTTATCATAATTGTTAATGTGAAGAAGTTAATAGCATAGTGAACCTCACCAGATCCAAAAGGTTAGTCATAGGCTCCAAGCCATAAACATGCATTTCTGCAAAGGGAATCATCAAGCACTTAACACTGAGAAAATTCTAAAACACTGAGCAAAAATCATACCATGCACATGATTAGCTATTAAAATGCAGATTTCTTTTGCCAAAATTAGACCACTATCATAATTAATTTCTAATTAAATTAAATTTGCAGATTTCTTATGCAAGTATATAATCCTCGCATGTCATATAATTAAATTTGTAAATTCTTTTGACAAAGCCATATAGGCTCACACTCTAACCATGTGAACAACAAAATCTGAATATTTAAAAGTTAATGACTTTCCATGAAAGATACAGCATCAAAAGTGTTACCTTCTTCATCAAGCAAATTAGCTTCATCAGCCTCATGAAATTCCCCGTGACCAACTTCCTTTGCGAAAATATTGAAATAGATATGAATCCAAGAATTAAGGTCTGCCTGCTACAAATCAAAAAATTCCGTTGAACCGACAATTAAAAGTGTGAAAATAGTCGAAGGGATTGTATTGCGAAGATGGTTAAAGTGTGACAATATTATAAAATCTAATGATGAATATGGAATTGCATTTAAGATCAAAAGTGCTAAATTATAAAACTATAAACGTGTTTGGATAGATATAATACGATTGTTCTGAAAATTGATGTTTTTAGTGTTTTATTTGGAAGAAAAGATGTAAGGATAAGAATTATTATAAATAAATGAATTTAAAATATTATAAATTGAAGTTTTTGACATATCAACGATTTTACTCATTTAAGAGAAAAAGAGCGAGTCAATTGTCAATTTAAGAGAAAAAGAACGAGTCAATTGTCAGATTTCTGGCTGAACACTTTCGATAGTGTTTTATTTGGAAGAAAAGATGTAAGGATAAAAATTATTATAAATAAATGAATTTAAAATATTATAAATTGAACAGTAATTTTACTCATTTAAGAAAAAAAGAACGAGCCAATTGTCAGATTTCTTGCTGAACACTTTCGAGTTTCATCATTTATATATATATAAATATAGATATTTGATTACAATGCAATTTTGAAACTATTATATTTGATAGCAAATTAGTCACTGGCTTTTTATTATTTTGAAACCATGATTCCTCGTTAACAGTAGTAAAATGATTGAAGACCTGATTATAGAACTATGAAGATGATTAGAGTATAACTTTAAGCGAACTTAAAACTTAAAAGTTGTTTAAACCTTATAACAAAAGGATGGAAATTGAACAGTAGTCTGATTACTTGATTTAGCATATTGTTTACATAGTGTTTCGTTATTCATATAAAATTTAATTGTGAATATTTTTTTTCATTGGAAAATTTAATTGTGAATTTATAACTCGTGTGTCTGTCATTAATGAAAGTTTATTTATTCCCCTGTTCTATTAAAATTTTAAAATTAGTTATGATCAAATTAAAATTTTCTAGCAAATTATTTGAAAAAAATAAAATCTTAAATAAAAAATTAAACCAAAAATACTATCCAACGACAATTACCTCTTTGAGTTCATGACTCCACGGTACTTGAGTATTGAAATAACAATTGAATGGTTTTTGAATTTTAAATATGAAAGTACATGAGAAAATAAAACAATATATATAGATGGGCAGAATAAATAAAATAGTTAGGTGGTATAAATAAGCTTGGCATGGTAGGTGAAATTAGTTCTGATGTGTTTCTTCTGCTCTGATTGATTTTTTATTTTTATTTTTACTATTGGCTCTATATTTTGACTGAAAAACACTGTGGACCCCAAAATTAGCAGGAAAACTTATGGACATGTAATTAATGTCTATGGCATGATCAGTACAATTTAGTTAAGCGCAATAAAACAGTACATAAGGATTAAATGCCTTTCTTCTACCCATTTTAAAAACACGAAAAAAAATACTTTCTTAAAAAAGAAAAACTTTAATGAATCACCACCTCTTCTAATTGGTATGAGGTTAATTAAAAAAAATCAATTAAGACTATCATCCACTACAGTTAAATTTATTAATGAATCACAGTTTATAACGAAATAGGACCGTATAAACTTCAAATCACAATCATATACAAATATAAGTCATTGCATACGATTATAGTCCGATTATCTGATGAAGAAATATTTTTTTGAGGGAACGAATATTTTTATTAATATATTAAAGTCATTCATTATTTTCACTTTAACTTTGTCATTTCTCAACCTTAATTGTTATTATATATCTAAAATTATCATTTTAAATTGTAAATATGGTTTTAAGACATTTATTCCCCTTCTTTTTTGGTCTTGAATGCACTTTTTTGATTTTCTCATATAATAATACAACAACAACAACAAGACTTAATGTATAAAAAAATCAAACCTTTTAATTTATTAGCAATTTTAACTAAACATTTTAATTTTTCTGAATTGTCCCAACTTTTACTTTGCATTTTAATTGTGTCTAACTTACTCAAATTGGTATAAATTATGTAAAATTATTAAACAGGTAGTTATAAGTGATTTATCGGTAATATATGATTGTAATTTATTTTATTCAATAAGATGTCATTCTCATGTCAATTAAATTATTAAATCACACATAACTTTATACTAATTTTAGTAAATTTACACAATTAAAGTGTAAAGTAAAGATTGAGAAAATTTAGAAAAAGTGAAAAATTTAATTAAAATTGTATTCGAATGGAAAGCTTTAGATTTTTTTTTTTTACATTAGTCCTAATGATAAATGAGTATTTAGAGACTCTAATGAGTGTTGAGAGACTCTTATGTTCACCCCAAGCCAAATTGGTCATGGTTCGGACACATACTATAATGAAAATTAAACAGATTTTACATTTTCTAAGAATCAAAACTAAATCTCAAGAAGAAAATTTCATTTTCAAAACCTCTAGTTTTACTTTAATTATAAATTGAATTTTAATTAATTTAAATGGTTTAAAATTGAAATGCTAATTTCAATACTTCATTTTCTAAATTTGAAATTGAATTTTAAATGGACAGTATGAATTTTTTTTTATATAATTTGATAAGGATTGTTCTCGACATGCATGGATAATAAGAATGCGACTAAGTGAATGGAAAGATTATTTGCCTGAAATAATGTCAATGGAATTGACATAATGCATATTCAATAGAAGACTAAAAAGCTTACATAGCAGGAAAGATGCCATTGCCATTAGGGTGGTTCCAAGTGGTACACAACTTTAAGGGCAGACCAAATACAAATAGTGCCTCAAACTGAAAATACTTGCAACTGCAACGACCCTATCTCTCTTTCAATCCCATACGCACTGTCCTTCCTTCATTCAATGATAAAAATCCTCCTCCATCATAAAAGTAACTTTTAAAAAAAAAAAAAGTAAATTTTTTAAAAATCTAACCAATGGTTTTGACTTCTGAACTCTCTCAACCAATGACGTCACTCATAAAAATCTAATCTACCTTTGATCCCTGACACGTAACAGCCCACCACTACAATGGCAATTCTGTTAATAATATCAAACATCACGCCCTATAATTTTAAAAAAAATCTGAAAAACTCTCACTCTTTCTATCCGCAGTGACTCACTCTAGCAAACAAGCATTCTTCCCGGGCTATAATAAATAATTCTCTCTCTTTTATTTTTTATTATCTGTCTATAAATTTCACTAATTATAAAAGTCTAAAAATCACAGCAACCGGTATATGTATTTTAGTGTTTTCTCTGTTTTGTAGAGAAGCACATCTGTAATCTCTCTCTCATTTAACTTCCTCTAAACGGTGTCTTTTCTTCATACCATTTTAAACCGGTTTACTGTTACCGGAAGACATCTCTCATGTATATCCTTACGTAGTTTTTAAAATGGGATGCGTTATCGGAAAAGCGGTCGCCGGCGGAGACCGACGACGGAGCCGTTCTGTCGGATCTCCTAAACGTGACCGGAACTCCGACGAGCCTTCTGTTACTATTACTGAAGGTGTTAATGCTGTAACTAGAGTTAAAAAGGAGAGGCAAAGAGCTAGAAACGCTAGTGATTTTCACGTTGATGTTTTGACGGCGGGAAGACGGCGAACACGCCCGCCGGAGCTTGTTCTTAGTTATCAGCAAGGTTGGCCGTCTTGGTTAATGGCGGTCGCCGGTGACGCCATCGGAGACTGGACTCCTCGCCGAGCTAACACCTTCGAGAAGCTTGATAAAGTAAAACAAAATAACGATTTTATTTAGTTCTATATTTTCAATGTATGCGGCATTAATTTCATTAGATATTATGCTATGACGTGGCAATTACTTTTATTAACAACATCAGTAATTGTTTTTGTTTGTTTGTTTTTGATGAATAGATTGGTCAAGGGACTTATAGCAATGTATATAAAGCAAGGGATCTAATAACAGGAAAGATTGTGGCTTTAAAGAAAGTAAGATTTGATAATTTAGAACCAGAGAGTGTTAAATTTATGGCAAGAGAGATTCTTGTTTTGAGAAGATTAGATCATCCTAATGTACTTAAGCTTGAAGGTTTGGCTACTTCAAGAATGTCATGTAGTCTTTATTTAGTTTTTGAGTATATGGATCATGATCTATCTGGACTAGCTGCAAGACAAGGAGTCAAGTTTAATGAAGCTCAGGTATTTTCTTTATTCTTTATTATTTTTTTGTTGGTAGTTTTGATTTAATTTGGGGATTGTTGAGTAAAGTAGACTTTTTTTTATTGGTATTTCTGTTGTGGGGAGTGTCTGTTTGGTGGCATGGTGTTGTGGGATGTGTTTGGGTATGTGCTTTTCGCGTCTGAGATTATGGGAAGGTGTTTGTCGTTTTTTTTTTTCCTTTCAAATTTCTCTATGTGAACAGCTTTGATATTAGTATATAGACTTGTCCATGGTTATTGGGTCCCAGTCCTAGTAGATTTGCGGAGACATTTTAGTGAATTTTGTGGTGCTATGATCTATAGAATGAGGATACGATGTTTTTGTATTATTTGGGGCTTGAAAATTCACCGAAATTTCTTCTAGGTGGATTAAGAGCCATTGCAGATACCCTTTTTTGTCCTCTCATTATAGAGTTGCTAAACATATATGTATATAAAAAGTGCCTGCTCTCTCTCCCTCTCTCTTCCTTTTCCAAATCAACTTTTTGTTTGAATTTGTGTAGAAAAATAAAGATGTTAACTTCCAGAATATTAACTTTTGAAAAAGAACTGTATGCTCTCCACTTTATTGATGTTTCGATGTTGTGCACTTGAGTGAAAGTTTTCATTTTTCCAAGTGGCATAGAATAATAAATATAAGCTTTCATGCTCATTTACTTGTCATTCAGATTGTAATACTGAGAATGTTAATACTGAACTATAGAATTTTTCCTTCAAACTACATTTGTAATGCTATCGACAACTCCAAAATGCCTTATAGTGTTCTTATTTATGCCGTTTATCACAAATGGAGCTTACATAGTGGTGCTTAATTTTTTGTTTGAAATTAATAATTTTCTTTGATTGTGAAAAGAAATTTGACTTTTTTAAGCACCGGGATATAATATGCTTTCTCAGCTAAGTTACTGTCTCTTTTCTGTATTTATTTGAAGTTAAAAGTTACAACCATTTTAGGCAGCCTTGAACTAAATGCGAAAGCTTTCCTTTTCTTTCAAGGGGCATTTAGTTCTTGAAAACTCCTAATGAGTTTAAAGGCTTAGTCGAGTATGTTAAAGAGTAGAAGCAACAAAAGAACTTTCAGGACTTTAGTTTATAGAAAATTGGTAGTCATTGCATACAAGTACTTATTTCCTACAACAAAATTATCTTCCTTAGTTTGTCTCTATTTTCAAGAACAAATAATTTCTCCTTTAGATGAATTTGAAACTAGAGAGCCATGTAGAACAGTACAAGTGATGGTAAGTCTTATGCTTGTGGGAGCTGGTAAATTTGGTAAACTGAAGTCTACTTTTAAAGTAGAATGTTACCCCTAGTATCGTCTGTTTCAGTTTGAATGTAAAGAAAACCTGTGTGTATGTGTATGATATTTGGGATTTTAAGTATTCTGTGTCTTGGTATCTTGCTAGAAACGAAGTAATCATTTCCATATTAGTTCTTTTTGTGTTATATTGCCTGTTTCAAATTGTTTTTTTGTCTGTGCTCTCAAGTTTTTGACACAATAAAGAATTCTTTTCTGGCTGCTAAACTACTTTTTTATTTTTTCTCCTTTGCAGGTCAAATGCTACATGAAGCAATTGCTGTCTGGCATTGAGCATTGCCACCATCGAGGTGTCCTGCACCGTGATATCAAGGGTTCCAATCTGCTTATTGATAATGAAGGAGTTCTAAAAATTGCTGATTTTGGATTGGCTACTTTCTTTGATCCTGAGCAAAAAGTTCCCATGACTAGTCGAGTTGTTACCCTCTGGTATCGTCCTCCTGAGCTTCTTCTTGGAGCCACTTATTATGGTGTTGGCGTCGATCTTTGGAGTGCTGGCTGCATTTTGGCAGAGTTGCTTGCTGGGAAGCCAATAATGCCAGGAAGGACAGAGGTACTCTTCTGGCTACATTTGTCAGATTGATTGATTTATGCACATTTTTACTACTTGTGTAGAAATGATGATGCTACTGCTAGTCATGCAACATCACTATGGGTGCACATTTTTCATAATCTGACCAATCTGCTCTTGTAAATCTTCGTCACATTTCATGTATTACTTTTGAAAAGAACTTCAGTACTCCAAATTGTTAGAATATGTTTTGAATATTGATTTTGCCAAGAAAACCTATGTTGGGGCAACAAAAATGAAGTCGCCCTTGTTCATTTAATATTGGAATCACGTTGCTATCATGATGGATATATGAAGTTCTATTCTTATTGATTTTGTATCGCTTTGAGTTTGACTAGGCATGCAATCCTTTTTTCTCTTTCTGTCATGTTATCACAAGTCTTTCTTGTTCTGTCTTACAGTTGACAAGTATGACTTTTGTCATGTTGTTTCTTTGCTTAGGTTGAACAACTGCACAAGATATTTAGGTTATGTGGCTCTCCATCGGAGGAATACTGGAAGAGATCAAAACTGCCTAACGCAACCCTTTTCAAACCTCAGCAGCCGTACAAACGTTGTATAGCAGAAACCTTCAAGGATTTTCCACCTTCTTCTCTGCCTTTAATAGAGAGTCTTCTGTCAATTGATCCTGATAATCGCGGCACTGCCACTGTAGCTTTACATAGTGAAGTAAGTGATGGGTATGGCTTTATATTATTCAAAATCAAACAAACTATTTATTTGCTATTTTATATTAAAAGAACCATAAAATGATTATAAGCAGGTGTGATCCTCAAAAAGTTTGTTGCCAAACGGGTCTTTGCTTTCTTTGCTCAAAATTACATTGATGTAGATGTTCTCAAGCAAGAATGTCAAGTGAAGTTTAATAAATTATATAATCATGTAATTGGTTTTCTGACTTCAGTTCTTTACGACTGAACCTCATGCTTGTGAGCCATCAAGTTTACCTAAGTATCCTCCTAGCAAAGAAATGGATGTGAAGTTGAGAGAAGAGGAAGCAAGAAGGTATGGCTGTTATCTCCTCATGCCTACTCTATTTGCTTTGGGATGCTCTCAACTACTTGATGGATGGTTTATGCTCTAATTTTATAATTTACCTCTCAGGCAAAAAGGCCTTGGTGGAAAATCAAATGCCGCAGATGGTGCTAGAAGAGTTAGAATCAGAGATCGGGTTGGCAGGGCAATTCCTGCACCAGAAGCTAATGCAGAGATTCCATCAAACTTAGATGTATGTAAAAGACTTATTTTCATGATATCATATGCTTCTCAAATCTCAACTTAGTTGATTGTTGTGCTAGATAATGACTGAACCTGAAGGGAACAATCTTGTTACCTTCACATTCTTAACCAGTTCAAATTATGGGAAGGGAATTAGTGTTCTTTAGGATTTTGGTCTTGTGGTAGCTATCAATAGGGATGCTTCTTCTTTGGTTCTTTGGCAATTATTCTGTAATATTGCTGGGCTCTTTCAAGTTAGAACTCTTTCACGATTATTATGAATCGCATTCAGTTAGACTCAGGGGGTCTCTATCACTGAACCAAATCTGTTTCTCACGTGATTATAGGGGAATAGTTTATGTAATATGTAGAATTGGCAACTTGTTAGATCTGTCTCTGCATCATAGTGTAATACAGATGCAGCATCACTTTAAAATTCATTCTAAAATTTCAACTGGAAGCTCTAACTTGAAATTCATGTTTTTGCCTCTTTTGATGATTCTAGAGATTGAGAGTGATGACACAAGGAAATGCCAAGAGCAAGAGTGAGAAATTTCCACCTCCTCATCAGGATGCAGCGGTTGGACATCCTATGGATGGATTGCATAAAGTCCCTGTATCGTTTGGTGCAACCGATTCTTCTTTTAACTCATCAATGTTCGATTCGAAGTCGTCATTGTCTATTAAAAGTTCAGATGCAATTGGGGGTCCATCCAGAAGAAGAAGAACAAATAAAGAAGATCCCCAGATGGCTCCACCTCGGAAGTTTATCCAGCAGTTAAATCCATCCTCAATAGGATTTGCATTGGATCAGTTATTCAAGGGTAAATCTGAGGTTTTAAGCAGCGGGAGATAGAGAGACAGGGTACATGGAGTTTCCTCGTATTTTTGGATTAGATGCTCTATTTTCACCTTGGGCCATCTTTGCTTTTTGGCATTTTTTCCCCTTATTCAATTATTGTTCTCATTTATTCCACCCCATTATATGCATAATCCACGCAACAGAGGCCCCGGTGGCTGTGTATAATCTTCAAGTGTAATCCCACTTTTCTTGTACAGTTTTTTTTTTTGGAAGCAGAGTGCTTCATCAATTGAAAATGAAAGTGGTTTTCCCAAGCAAATCTCGCTGGTTTTTACGTAGGATCGGACAGGAAGGCCGATGTCTATTTGGTCAAATCGCAATTTCACATAATTTGTAGAACATCTGAATACATTATTAATTGGCCATTATCTCTGGCTATGGTAGGCTTGTTTCCGTTCTGGTGGTTTTTCTGAAGTAGAGCCTCATTAGCATATGATGGACACCTAAATAGCATGCAACAGAATTTCCTAAAATTTCATGCCTTTTTTATTAACATAAATTCATGCCTGATTGGGTTAGAATTCTCATTGCACTTTTTGGCTCAAAATGTCTTGACTTTGTTTTTGGCGAATATTTCTTAACCTTAGTCCTCGATTTGTACGAGGGAAAAAAAAACCAAATAAATATCTCGTAGTATTGTATTAACGCAACAATTATTCCCACATTTGACTATGTAATTTATTCTTCGTGTAAATGAAACACGTTTCAATATCTTGTAGTATTGTATTAATTTCATCAATTCGAGAAACAAGCATATTCTGCACTGGCAAGAACATGAATCATGAAGATCGACGCACGAGTTAATTGAATTGGGCAGTCAAGTCTTTAGTCCATTAAAACTACCTTGACTAAGCTGAGCTACTGTAAAATTTTCAATCTAAAGCAACGAAACAAGAAAAGTCCTCTTTTAGGTAGGATGGCTTCCAGGGAAAATAGCAAGTAATCTACGAGACAATGCAAAATTTAGAGTTGTCATTTAAGAGAGCCTTCTTGTTGGAAACTACGTCACATACAAAGAAAGAAAGAAAGAAAGAAAAACCTAGCTGGTTGATGAAACATTTAGCATCATCATAACAATCATAACAATTAGGTGCGTTTGATAAAACTGAAAATTAAGTACTGAAAAATCAGGTATTGAATTTTAAGTGTTGAATATGATAAATGATAAAAATTTTAAGTGTTGAATTTAATAATCTGTTTGATAAACTTTAGTTACTAAAATATTATTTTTTTCATTAAATATTTTTGATTTTTTAATTTTGTTTTTTAATATATACAGTAGTAATTAAAAATATAAAATTTAAATTATAAATAATTTTTAAAAAACTAATTATAACCATATATAAGGGTATAATAGTCAATAAAATTATAAGTCAAATAAAGGGTATAAATGTAAAAAAGAAATAGTTTTTATTTATTAATGATAATTTAATAATAATTTAAGCTATTTTAGTAAATAAATTTAACAGAACAACCATTAATAATTTTCAGTAGAAATTTTAAGTCAAAAGTTTTAACTTATCATTTTAATTGGTTTTTGAATTAACTTATTAAGTTAAGTTGGCATTAAGTTAGGTTATCAAACATGACTTAAAGTAAATAAGTGCTGAAAATTTTAATTTAAGTAATAAATTGAGTTATAAAACACCTCCTTATTAAACTCCAATAATGGATAATCTGTTATTCCAATTCAGCAACTTGAGTTGGAATAACTACCATGGACCATTATATTTAGAAGACTCTTTTTTTTCCTCTTTCTTCTATCATATGAATAACTTTTTCTTTTGATAGGTGTTGCCTAACAGGGGTATCCCAGAATTTCCCCAGATTAATTTTCTGTCCCGGTACCTGCACCCAACAGAAGTCTAGGAATTGCCACACTGTCAAACCACACAAGCCGGTAACTTACGAGAGTGGGGATCGAACCCGAGACGCAGACCTTTCTCCATCAAGCGACCAACTAGCTATACCAGTTGTGTCAACTCTCGTGAGTTATCATGTGAATAATTGAATACATGGTACTTTTTTTTATTATTATTATAAAGTCATGTGTCATTCGTTGATTGAGTCATTTTATGTGAGATGCTGAGATAGAAATATAGAATAAATGTTGTAGGATATAATTTCACCTTAAAATTGATACGATGGCTGATCGAAAATAATCGAGGCTGCGTGCATTGGCACTAGCATGTGATGACCCTGGACTATTAGGCCCCACTTGATTGAGAAGAATTGGGTTGGGCTCAAATAGCGGTCTTTAAGTGTTAGGCGGGCTGGGTAAACTGACTCAGCCGGTAGAGAGTACCGATCTATTTACATCAATTGTGCTTTGTTTTTCCCGACTGAAGGAGCAAATTGCCCCCTCAACTTTCATTCAAGGTCCAAATCGCTCCAAAATTAACTTTATGTCCAAATCACCCATAACATTTGTAAAATGGGCCACTCCACTCCTCAATCAGCCACTAAAACCTGCGTGAATGTCACTCTCTAGTCTACTAATGACAAGTATCCTGAGCAAAAAGAAATAATAAAAATGAAAAGTGTGTTTTATAGAGATGGACTGGTTTTTCTTTTCTTTTTTTTTACTAAGAAATTGGAATGGATTGGAAGAAGATAATCCAAAAGAAGAAGAAATAAATACATCACCCATGATCCATGTCTTATTTTAATTAACTGTTTTTTTAACAGTATACCTTTATTAATTGTCAAATAAATCCAAAAAAACTAAAACAACAATAAATAGAAAAAAAACCCATAGTTAAAGTCGGTGAATGCAATACAAAAATGTAAACAACTAACAACTTTGGAGTTTGAAAGACCGAAAGCTACTTTATTTTACCATTGAAAAGAATAAGTGCATTTTATTTCAATATTATTATTAATATTTGAACTTTTATGTTAGTAAATTTAGGAATTTACTTTGAAATTATAATTAACTTGAATTTAGAAATATGTTATTTTCTTATATTTAATATGTTAGGACCGCAAACCTCACCTTAACTCTAGCATTAGTATGATATTATCCGCTTTAGACCAAACCTGCACAGATTTGTTTTTGGGTACCTCCTAAAAGGTCTCATACTAATAGAGTTATGTAGACATTTATATTCAATGTAATTTTTCCTTACATTTCTAATGTGAGACTTTGGGTTACACCCCAACAATCCTCCCCTTAAACTAAGGACCACACACCACGTGGCCTCCAATCGAGCGATAATCTTCTTAATTAGTCAAATCATCTTGCACTGCCTCTATCAACCAACGGGACACGCCGCCTGACCACCATAATATCAGGAAGACTTTCGACACAAGGCATCAAACACGAATCCAATTACACGGACAAATTGAGGGCCTTCACACAACGCAGTCCACCGCTGGCTCAATCTTCGAACCTTAGCTCTGATATCACTTGTTAGGATCGCAAACCTCACCTTAACTCCAGCATTAGTATGATATTGTCTGTTTTGGGCCAAGCCCGCACGGATTTATTTTTGACACCTCCCAAAAGGCCTCATACTAATGGAGTTAGGTAGACACTTATATTCAATGTAATTTTTTCTTACATTTTTTATGTGGAACTTTGAGTTGCACCCCAACATAATAATCTAAAAATAATTTTTTTTTTTAATTTAATGGGTTTCCAATAGATTACACTAGAATAATGACTTATTCTATAAGCAATGTTATTAGTACTTTTGCATTAATTATACTTAGTTTTCTTTCTAAAAATAATTCTATTAGAAATTAAAGATAATCAGAGTTAGATCACTTGGATATAGCGATTCCAACTATTGATTGTGAATTGACATAAACATAGGAAAAGGTTGATTAAATTTGATTTGGGTAAATCACATTATTACATGATGTATTATCAATTCTCTTTTATCCGTATTTCCGTACAATAATTTTGGACCAACTCAACCTCTTGGGTCAAAAGTTGGGGCCGACATCAATATGTGCGCTTTTATTTATTTTTTATGTAAGGATTCGGCGACAAATAAAAAGCAACAAGTAACTCAACCTCTTTCTTTCTTCCGGCATTTTTTTTTAAATACTAGTTTTTTTTTTCTCACGTGTAGAGTGCATGTGATGCTCGCTATTGATATAATTACGCTTTCAAATCATTTTTTTCTTATATTTTAAGTTAAACCATATTACTTAATTACCAATGAATTTATGGTAAAAAAATAAAAATTTATATACCTTTTTAATTTTAAGTCTTTAATCTTCAATTCATGCGTTTTAATTTTAGGTCTTCAATCTTCAATCCATACTTCAATAGTTTGAATGATGAAAAATTTTGTAAAATTATTTTC
>CANYLF010840618.1:0-10115 GCA_948193215.1 Bocquillonia castaneifolia | reverse complement strand
CATTTTACTTTTCACTTGCATTTACCCTATACTTAATCACATACATATATAATTGGGCATAAATACCAACTCAATTATCAGGCAAATATATAGCTTGAAAGCAGGGAAAACCACTACTAACAAATGATAATGGTCGAAATAACTATTGAGAATTGGGAATGAACCAAAAAAAAAAAAAAACAGAGAGAGCAGCCAGGTGGTAGACGATAAAATTTGCAAGGCTCCACAAAATACTTGAACCCTATACTATGTACAATTGCTATGGTTTTTAAAGGCCAAAAGTAGCAACAGCATCTCCTAGCCAAACAAGTCATCAATGCTGGCTGTATCCCCTCCGTCGTCATCCTCTGAATCACTGTTGGCATTGATAGTCAATATAAGCTCTAAAAGTTCCCTACCAGAAGCTGGGCTCTCTTCATTGCGCTCTGGGCTACTAGTTCTCTGCCTTCGCAATGAAAATAGTTGCAACATCAGGTCCTGTGGAGAAGCAATATGGTACATCCAGCCCCTAGCCTTTGGTTTCAGCTGAACACAGAAAGTGTGAATCAGAATCATCATAACCATCAACAAAATTATCAACATCCTCATCGCAATCATCATCATTATAATCACCACTACTCCCCACCATCATCAACTCCATCACCACCACCACCATCATCATTTAAACTATCTTCACCAACTTCACCACCATCACCACCACCATCAAGACTATCATCATCATCATCATCAAGACTATCATCATCATCATCATCATCATCAAGACTATCATCATCATCATCATCATCATCATCAAGACTATCATCATCATCATAATCATCGCCATGATCATCATCATCATCATCATAATCATCACCGTCATCGTCGTCATCAACATCAGAGAAAAAATCATCATCATCCTCATCATCTTCATCATCATCCTCATCGCCAATGTCAAACCATTTAATGTGACCATGCACCAGAACCTTTTCCAAACAAGTAACAGCAGAGATAATACCAGAGATAAAAGTATTCTCATGAGTAATTTTAAATTATTTAATCCCTAAAGATTAGTAACTAAATTGCTACTTCAAATTGTTAATTTCCTTTCATTTAATATTCTTTTATTTCTTTTTAGGTGTTCAACATGATAGGAAAACCAGCAAAACAAATGCTACATCCATGCAAATTTGATTTTATCCAGAGTCGCTCAAGCTATTCATTTCCTATGTCAGCATTTTCCTATCCCAAACACTGAAATTTGCAGCATTCACACAAAGCACAAGGCATCAAGTAGAAAAGGAAAAAGAATCATGAATACATCTCAGTCATTAGCTTAATATAATAAAGCATTACCTTTTCAATTTTTGTAGGCAGTGTAGCTCTCTCCATGGCTTTTGGAGTCCATATCTTGATATCATTCTCAATTCCGCTACTAGCAAGCACAGTGGTATGAGGATGAGGTTCAGTACAGTTTACCACATGCTTATCTGCTTCCATGACACGAATAAGCTCTCCACCCTTTTTCTTCCAAATGAATATCCGGCCACAGTCTGATCCACTCATCACATACTCACATCTGGGTCCAAAGAAGCTTACCCCCTTTACAGTCTCACTATTTTGATGTCCTTTGTAAACTTGGGGAAAGGGTTTTCCCTCAGTATCCATAGGTTCTGATTCATTTGAATCGCTGCTCATGGAAACCAGAGAGGATGGATTTGGATTTGGACCCAATCCCATATCTCGTGTGAAAAGATAGATAAATTCATCATTATAGGAAACCAGAAGCTCACTTTGGTCTGAGAACGACAAGCCTGTTATTCCAACTTGCATGTCACTGATCAAATGTGAGGGACAAAAGTAATCTGCAGGTTGACCATAGTCGGTTGATCCATCCCATTTGTACATACGAATATCATAAAGACGAGTATACTCATCTGACCCTGCAACTGCGAAGAGATTCGGATTCCTTGGATCAATTGTTATCGCATTTAGATGGACAGCTGGCATGAAATTCCTCTTATTATTGATTGGTTGACAAGTGAAAAGTTCTGTAGGAGTCTTACTTCTCAGATCAAACTGAAATGACATTGATACTGTCACATAATCAATTCACATATCCCAAATATGCAAATCAAGTATGAAATAAATCTCAATATGACATGGATAGTACAATATACAAGTATAGAACCAGAACCTATAATCTTTTTTAATCATTAAAGACATTTCAGACTGAAAATCAACTCGGTGTCTTTCAGAATATTCTGATAGTAAAAACATAAGGAAAAAATAACCAAAAAAGGTCAATCAATTCCCCTTTTCATCCTCTCCTTCACAATCAGATCTATAGATCCTAATTAAATCAAACTCTTCGACTGATTCCTACTCCTTTCCGCACTAATATAGATCCTAATTAAATCAAACTCTTCGACTGATTCCTACTCCTTTCCGCACTAACTGTAATACTAAAATCAATAAGGTATATATATTAAATCTTTGCTCATCATTCATATACCAGCAAGCAGAGTTTAGAATCACACAGATAATCTTCAAATATTCACATCACTCTTGCACATATTATTTCATGCATTTCATAAATCTGGCCACCTATTTAGGTGAACACAGGCATATACAAGTACTATAACAAGTGAAACTAGAATACTGCTAGTTGAAATAAATAAAAGCAAATAGAACTCACATGTTGAACCAATCCATCCTCGCCACAAGTATAAAAAATATGAGGGCTCCCAGGTTCAATAGCTAATTTATGAGCTCGTCCTTCATGTTTAGCTAGCAAAGCAGTCTCTACTGCTCCTCGCTCTAGAATCTGAGCATGTCGAACCTAGAAAAGCAGAAAAGGTTCTTCATAAGAAAACTACAATTTAATATTGACAAATTAATACACTAGTCCTTAAGCCTTGTGAAGGAAACAGTGTTTTATCTTGATCTATAAAGTTCTCTTGAATAGAAAGAAAAAAGCTATTATTCAGTGCATACAAACTCTGATCGCAAACATTCTTAACTAGAATCTATGATAGAACAGGGTACCAAGTTGCAAGTAAGTAAGGGGATATCGAACAACATTTTATTTGAAACATAGGATACGATTTACCTGACCATCTGCAGCACAAGTAACGATGCTTCGATCATTAGTGTAAGGCATGATTTTAGCTTGAAAGACATTGTTATTATGTCCTGAATGAAAAGAAAGCTTGGTTCCCCCAGTTTCCCAGTCCCAAAGTATAACACGCCTGTCATCAGATCCTGACACCAGAATGTCACCGTCAGCATTGAAGCTTATTGTATTGACACAGCCTCGGTGCTTATCTAGCTTCTTGTGTAAATCAAGCCGCAGTACAAGATCCTGAAAGGCATGACAATTACAGAGCTTTATTATTTTTTTTTTAAAAAAAAAAGGAAAACCTGATATTTATGTTTAACAAAAAAAATGCTCGGAGATGTGAACAGTGTATGATTGACCACAGATTCTAGGAAATGCTTAAACTTTTTTTTTAACATTCGAGCTAACTCAATTCATCAACAAATATCAAAATGCAGTATTGCAAGTTGATGCATAAGAGAAGTAACAACAGAAAATAAAAATCTTACATTACAACTGACCATAATAATGCACATCATCAACAACAGTACAATACAAAGGTTTTAATAATAATAATAATAATAATAATGATAAAGAGTACAAAATAAAAGCAACCCATTATCAGTTTTAGTCATATAATTTAAAGAAATGAACAAATTCCATAACTTTCAATGACCTAACAAAAGAGATACCAAATCAAACAAAACCCATAAATTAAAAGCAGAAAATAAAAGACACCCACATCGCTAAACACTAAAAAGAATAATACAGAACAATAAAAGAAAAAAAAAAAGAAAGGGACAGACCTCAGAAGCAGCAAGACGATGAGCGAAATTACGAGTGGAAAGCTCACCAACCTCCCTTTCCCAAACATTAACAACCGCTGCATTATTTGTTCTAGCTCTCTTTTTCATTATTAACAATTCGATATTAAAAAAAAAATCAATCAAAATATAAATAAATAAATTCAATTTAATGAAATTTGAAAGGTTGGGGATCTCTTGTGCGGTGAGCGAAGGGGGTTGATTAACAGGGGAATTCTCTGGATGCCCTTTTCCTCTTTCTTTATCTGGAAGTTGGGTCGGTTCGGTTATAACTTTTGGGTATATGTATATGCGTGTGTGTATATATATATATAATAAAGTAAAGGAATAACTTCTTAAGCCACCATTTTATTTTTCTATTTTTGTGAACTTTTTTTAAATTTTAAATATTTTATTTTTATTTATTTATATTATTATTGATTTAAATTAATTTATATACATATTTTAATTAAAATTATGTTATATTAAAATAATATAAATAATAGATAAATAAGAGTATATTCATTGAACAATTATTTAGTATAAATGTAATTAAATCAATTTATAAAAAATTGTGTCAAATATTATAATTTTAATTAAATAATTTTATTAAAATTTGTGCAAATAAATAAAACATTCATTAAATATACTTAATAGAAATAAATTAATTGTAAGCTATTTTTGAAAAGCGTGTTAATAGAAATTTTAAATTTATAACCTATTGAAAACTTAAATACTTTTATTAAAATTTTGTGCAAATAAATAATAAACTATTCATTCTCAAAAAAATAATAAAATATTCATTAAACATATATTTTTTTTGATAAGTGGAGTACACATGCACTCACCGGAGTATTTTGGATCCCCAGACTAATCTCCGACCGAGAGAAGGGGTGAGACTCGAACTCGAGACCTCCCTTGAATGAGGCTTTCCTTGACATGTGGCTTTACCAATAGACCAAGACCCTTTTGGTTTCATTAAATATACTTAATATAAATAAATTAATTGTAAGCTATATTTTGAAAGGTGTGTTAATAGAAATTTTAATTTTATGACCTATTGAAAAATAATGTATATTTTTAAAATATTGTTTCTACGAATAACAATGAAAAAATTATAAATTGCATCCGAAACACATATTATGTATTGTAATTTTTTAATATGAATTAAATTTATTGATGTTTTAGTCTAAATGCTAGCTAACGAAAAACATTAAATTTATGTATATATAATCAAGTGGATGCCAGTCAAGTAAATTAAATTTAATGATTTTAAAAGAAAAAAATTCTATAAATTTTTTAAAAAAACATATCAAATCAATTTTTTTAAAAAATATTAAATGTCATGTATTTTGAATTTTTTGACTTTTATGTTTTTTAAGAATGAAAAATATGTATATAACAAAAATACATATGTAAATAATTATGTATGCAATAAAATATAAAAAATAAAATAAAATTTAAAACTAACCGAGCGAAACTCGGAGATTCGCCTTGTTAATGATAATGATTTTAATGTCATAAAATTAATTAAAGGATTTTATGGTTAGGAATTAAAGAAAAAAGAGCATATGGGCAGAGAAGAACTATAAAAGGAAGAAATATTACCCAAAATTATTTATGGATCTTGGACCAATTAATTATTAAATCAAATAATTTTAAACTTAAAATGTGCATGAATCTCTACTCAGTTGACATAATTTTAAACTTAAAATGTGCATGAATCTCTACTCAGTTGACACACATGCAGTAATACCATGTTAAGAATATCTATTTTGATCTATTGATGTTATTGGGAATGAAAATGACCGAAAACTGCATCAAATTGATTAGAGGCGTCTACTTAAGCCAACTCACTATCTTATTTTGACACACAACACTTTTTATTCGACATTTACATGCCAACTAATTTGATGGGTTTCCCCTAAAATTAAAAACCTCTCTAATTTCAATATTAAAAAAAATCCTCTCTAATTAATTTGATAATGGTAGTGCTTTAATCATGTATCTAACCCTGATTTTTTTCCTTTTTTTAATGATAAGTGCACGTACGTAATGGGTGATCAACCATGTCTCCAATACAAAATTTTCTGAATATATATTATAGTAGTATGCCTTAACATTAGGTACATCATATTCCTTGGTTCATTATCTCTCCAACAACAACATCGAAATCTTGATGCTAACATGTTGTAGTAATTATGGAAATCTCAACGTTTATAATTAATGGCAATCTTAATCATGCAAAAGCTTTCTAGTCCTAATTATACCTTAAATTTTAATATTTTTCTTTAGTTTTCATTAGTCCGTAGCTTGTCCAAGATACCATATACCCTCTCCGTCCCAAAATAATAGATATTTTTTTTTATCAGTTTGTGAATTAAAAAAAGTTAGTAATTCAATATAAAATATCTTTTTTTTTAAAATAGCATCGTTAAGACTTTAAAATTTTATTTATAAGTTAAGTGTTTTTAATTGAAACTGGTATTTTCAATGCAATTTATAAGGATATTTTAGACTGTACATAATTATGTCTTAAAAATTTCCTATTATTTTAGGACGTCAAATTAGTTAAAAGTGTATTATTTTAGGACGGAAAAGAGTACTATATTACTCCATTCGTTTCAAAATATATGTCGTTTTACAAAATTCTATCACTTTCAAATACCAAGACAACATTGCATACTCTTTATTGGTCCCACTATTAGTCTCAAGAAGGAGGTGAATTGAGTCTATGAAAATTTTCAAGTTTCAACAAACTGTGAAACTTTGAAACTAATCAATATTCAACCTAACAACATTTTTAATATATAATTTTTATCAATTTTTAATTAAGAAATATAATATTACTATCAAGAAATAAAATGTTTATGAGAAAGTCTTTTTTATAATTTTTAAATTAAATCAAAACAGAATTGAAAAATTAATTTTGAAGCTAATGCAGAGAGAGTTGAAGAGAAGCAGAGACTCAGAAATTTATAGTGGTTCGTCGTAAGACTACATCTACTACCTAAGGCTCCTCACCTTAGGATTTCAACCTTCACTAATCTCTTTTCAAGGATCAGAGAAAACCTTTTCAATTACAGCTTCAAACTAACTACAGATTTTCAACAGCTTCTGCAACTATACAAGACTTAACATGATCTTGCCTTCCTATAAACAAAAAATTAAAAGATAAAATCTCTCCATAATCTTTACAAGCTCTCTAGAAAATGATTGAGAGAAAATGATAGAATGAACTATGCTCTGAATATGCACTACACTGATTTTCTATCTAATGTGCCATTCTCCCTTTATTTTTCACCAATGCAAAATTTTATGTATTTATATATAGTGCACCTAAAGACCTTCTAGAAATATTGCCCTAAAAGGAAAAATATCCACACTGTCCTTTTGCTGAAAACGTCAGGATTTTTACAAGGAAAAAATATGCTGACAGAGAATCTCCCTAAAGGCCATTCCAAGATATGCGGAGACATGCATAATTAATTCTGTCCTCTAGCTAGCTGACGGTTTTCACAAACTGTCCTTATATGCTGACTCAGGTGGTTTAGAAGAAATGAATGACTAACGAATGTTATGCAAATGCAATCCTCTCAATCAGATCTACATATATTCTAGAAAGTAAAATTACAATATTAACTTCAGAATATATCCTGTCTATCAGTTTGAGAGTCAATATGTATTTAAGTTCCATTAGCTTGAGACTTGATCTTCTAGCCAATTCCTTAGCTTGCTCCCCCTGTCTTATAGACCCAATTTCAACATTAGAAACTAACACTATGTCCTGGTTGCCCAGCATCAAAAATTAAGGGTTACTTTCCTTTAACCAACACTCTTTTTCTCACTTCTCTCCCCACACTTTATTATTTATTACTACTTAAATAACATATAAAAATAAAATTACAAATCTTTATAAAAAGATAACTTAATCATTTTAATTCTTTTTTCCTAAAATTTAGACTAATTAATAACTTATTTAATCCCTTTACCACAACCTTAAACGATTGTATTTTGAAACGGAGTAATTTATTTAATGTCCCTTCATCTACTAGTAAAATTTAGTCATATAGAGATGTGATAATCAATTTATGTTTTTTAGTGTTTTACACTCTTCGTCCTAAAATAACAGAAACTTTTATCTAATATAATATCCCTAAATAATAAATATTTTTTTAAGACAAACGTATATAAAGTGTTAAATTTCCTTATTTATTACATTGAAATTAGTAATTGACTCATCATTAACTATATTTTAAAATTCTTACAATATGACATTTAAAAAATAATAAATTTTTTATTAAATTGCTAACTTTCTTCCAAAAATACCTATTATCATAATAAATTTGATCAATTGCTATGCTGTTAGCAGCCTCAAGTGGAGAATTATGGAGTTTGAATTCTTTTAAGTCAGTCTTGGTCTATGTTTTGAATGAGTTTATTATTTTTTTGTCCAATCTATAGAAAAAAAAATTTGCATCATTGAATTTGGATAGAGTAACATTTAATCTTCCTTCAAAATAAAAAATCAAATGAGTGTGCAAAAGCATGCCATTTTTTTTTTTTTTGGATTCGAACCAAATTGAATTTGAAATTAAAAATAATTTTTCTCATCGGTCCAATTCATAGAGGTCTTAGCAGAACAAACAATGACTTTGTCTACTTTATAGAATTAAATAGTTGATATTTTTTCAAAAAGTTGTCTTTCAAGAGATAAATAAATAAAATCTCCAATTGTAAGAAAAAGATAAAAATGGAAAAAGTCTTAAAAAAACACATAAACATCAAAAAAATGCCGATTAAAACAAAATATCAAAAAGCGTTTGTCAAATGAGTGAAAAGGAGGGAGGGTGTCATGTCTTAAATTCACTAGCCTGCGCGATGCGCATCATGTTACTTAATTTTTTTACTTTTATTATCATAATAAATATTTTTTTATAAGAAAATTTATTGATAGTACATATGAAATTAATAAAACTTATAATATATTGTATTTATAAGAGTATTGTGTTCGGTTTAATATTTCTCTAGTAATGTACTATAAAATTATATCACGGTATAATTAATTAAAAAAAATTAAACATCTCTATATTTAAGTCATAGAGACAAAGCGAGAGAGAGAGAGGGAGAGGACATCTCCTCCATATATATGTTTTTTCTTCTCTCTAAAGAAAACTTGACAATTGAAGAGTAAAAAATAATAAAGAAAATAAAAGTTAATAGATACTTAAATTAATTAGAGGTTAAGAATATCAAAAGACAATTAAATTAATTAGACGTTATGAATATCGAAAGTCGTATTTAAATTAGTTAGATATTAGGAATATTATAAGTCAAGAGAAACTTATGCGTGTGACATTAAATTTTTTAAAGCTCTCACTAAAATTGTAGATGAAAAATTAGGCAAAACCCATACCCAAGTCCCTGTACTTTTATTTTTTTTAACATTGGGTCCTTGTACTTTTATTTATAAAAATCAAGTCCCTATACTTTTATTTTCATCGACATTGAGTCATTCAGTTTGCTGATTTTAACAGTGTTATAACTGAGGGACTCAATTTTAATAAAGCTGAAAGTGCAGGGACCCAATTTCGATAAAAAAGAAAGTGCAAGGACTCAATGTTAAAAAAAATAAAAGTACAGGGACTTGGATATGGGTTTTGCCAATACTACACATAAATTATATTAAAATTATTTAATTAAAAGCTTAACTATAGTTGAGTGTAATTTTAATAATTATTACTATGACCATGAATTTATAAAATTAAATTTCTAATCTTCAAATAATACATTAAAAGAGAATACATATATATTATAAAAATTGGATAACCTATCATTTTGAGTTTAAGCTAAAGCTTATATACGAAATCAATATGATAATAATATATTATAATAAATAGGATATTTAAAATATGAATGAAAAATTCTATTTATAAGAAAATCTAAATTCTCAATTGAAAATTTAAAATTCGAAAGAAAATTTATTTATTTTTATTTTATTTTCTTTTAAAAAATATTCCA
The DNA here is from genome assembly GCA_948193215.1 of Bocquillonia castaneifolia. NCBI lineage: Eukaryota > Viridiplantae > Streptophyta > Magnoliopsida > Malpighiales > Euphorbiaceae > Bocquillonia > Bocquillonia castaneifolia. The sequence goes on along the minus strand of CANYLF010840618.1, from coordinate 215 downwards.
GAAAATGCCGGATATTACATGGAATCCGTTGCATGTGCAGCTCTTATCATTGATTTCATACATGTCATCGCTTGTTGGCTCTACCTGTTTGAGAAACACATGATACAATTATGAAACATTTATGAGATGCTTGAGAAAATAATTATGAGATAAACATTGCTGCTTTTTGTTTTAGTTTTATGAGATAAAAAATTATGAAACATATGTGAAACACA
>CANYLF010840560.1:0-36031 GCA_948193215.1 Bocquillonia castaneifolia | reverse complement strand
TATTTGGCTTCTTATCCTTTTTTATGTTGCCAAAGGGGGAGATATTATGAATGCTTTGATGTTTGCTTTGATATATTTTTACTGGTTTGATATATGCATGTGTCTTTCATGATTTGAACAAGCCTTATGATTTATGCTTATTTTTATGAAAAACCTGTCAAAATTACTTTTATTTCTTACGTGCTTTGTTTGAGGGGGAGTTTTGAGCATTTCACCTCAAAACTCTTACCAACATTGACATAGATTTTGTCAACATTAAAAAGGGGGAGATTGTTGACCTTTTTAGGCAATTAAATCTTGTTTTGATGTCGATAATTAACCTAAGTCAATACAATTAACTATTATCTTTATTTTTAGTATTTTTTTAGCACTAATACTCTTCCCAGACTTACAATGATCTTTCCTATTTCATACAATGATCATTTTGGTTATAACGATCATTGTTGAATTTAACAATGATCGTTGTAGTCACAATGGTTGTTGTGAACATAAGCCATGATCATTATGGATGGAGAAATTATTCAACTTAACTTCCAATAAGACACACGAATTAAGAGGAATTACAACGAACCCCAAAACGAGTTCATTGTGAAGATGACAACGAACATGATAAAGCACAACGAACTTGTTGCCATTCAAATTTCAAATCAACAACGAGCTAGTTGGAATGAACAACGAGCTCATTTCAATAACAACGAACTTATTACTAAGCACAATAATTGTTATGAATGTATTAGTAGCACTTATTACATGATTTTAAAAGCTAGAAAGCATGAAAATGGCAATAAACATCATGAGTGAAGCTGCAACAGTCTGAAGCTTGAGAAAGGTTATAAAAACACTTCTCTAAGTCATCAAAGAGGTAATTAACAAATTTTAAACATTAATTACTTACATTTACCTCTATCAATTAAAAACCCTAAATTTTCTTTGTTATTCAATAATTGTTGTTGATTGTTGAGCCTTGTGTGATTAGTTTGAAATCCTTGTCAAGCTAGCTCTTGAGGAGTGAGGTTTAGGAATTAATTGTGAAAGGTTTAAGTGTTTATCTAGATTAAAACACTTCGGTTCAAGGGTTTCTAGTGAGAGAAACAAATGGCTTAGGTTTTTGGGTTAGCCTTGATAAAACTTAATGTATATGGTTTAATATGAGCCTAAACACCTGTATTTGGTTGATATAGTATAGTGGAAATCCTAATTGATAATTGAGGAATGGACGTATGGATTGAATTGTATCCCAAACCACTATAAATCTTTGTTTAGTGGTTTGTTTGATTTAATTTTTATTTTTCCACTAGGTATTTAATTTTTGTTTACCAACCAATTCACCTCCCTCTTGGTTGCTAAATGGATTTCATCATTTTTCTATTTACATACATGGATGCTTGAGGAGATGATGATTTGTTAAAGATGGATGAAACGTAACTTTGAAGCTTAACAATGGAAGAAAGGGATTCAACCATGTCTTTGAGTTCCTGAGTAGGTGTAGTTCATGTTAGGTTAACATGCTTGGGATATAGATGTCCCATAGACTCCGTAGAGTTGTGTCTATCATTTCTGTGTATTGTCTATGAAAAACATGTAATAAACAGGACAAGAATCGGCTTCGATACCTTGGTCCCCTAATTGCAGTTCCGAATGAATCATCATAGACATCTAGTCGGATCGTTGATTATTCACCCGAATGATCAATTTTCAACTAGATGTCCCACCTTGAGAACAAATTTTCAACCAGATGTCCCACCCTGAGAACAAGTTTTTAGATCTATTAGGCCTAGCCCATAAGATGATCCGTCCGAACCTTTAACAAAGGTCTGGATGGATCATCACGCATGGGCCATGCAAAACAGGAAAGGGACCAAGGCCGCAGAACGTTTTGAAGCTTCGAGGTCAGCTGATGAGTCCTCTCTAGAATTGATTGGTCTATTGGTAAGGTTTTCTGACCCTATTTAAATCTATCAATCACATAGGACAAGTTATTAAATAATCAATCAGACATTTTAATAAATAAACCTGGTAACTAGTAGAATAAAAATGTTAGAAAATAATTTCTTCTTTCCTTTCTTTAAGGGTGCATGCATATTCCTACCATTTTATTATCTCGGGTAACAAATAGAAAAATTAATGTGCAAAAATTAACCTACAAAACATAAAAATAAATTAGAAATCAACCGTGGATGTTCCACTTGTAAATAAATAAGGAAATAATCCACTCGGCTAAATTTAAATAAAATAAATAGAAACCCACCAATACAACTATCAGCACTCAATCAATCAGGGTTAATTCTATTGGACCAAATGCAGAAAGATAAAACTGAATAGAAATAATATTAGGCACGGCTATTCATTGCACACTACTTTTTGGGTGATTTATCACTTTATATTATATGTCATCTGTAGGAAATAATGACCACCTTACTTAATTAAATGGGAAATTGCAAATATGGATGACTCATTCTGAACCCAGATCATCTGGAGTGATGATGGATGGGAATTCCAAAGGAATCAACTTGTCATACTTGTCACTCAATGTCTCGATGGCAATTTAGGTGGTGAATCCACGTTTTTCCAAAATCAAAAATTCTACCTTGTGAGTCAGCTCGCCATTGCCATTGGACAGCCCCAGGGCATAAAAAAACCCTTGTGTCCACAGTGGCAGCTCCACTGGGTGCGCTTTCACAAATAAAAATGAATGAAGATTCTGAATAATTCCCATGTTTTTAATTAATCTGGTCATTATTCTGCTTTCTGCAATGCATTTTAGTTCTGCATTTTTAGGGTCCCTATAAACCCCGATACCATTTGTAATGCTGACCAATGATTCTAGTCGTTTCTTGGGCAGTATTATCAGTGACTACCACTCACATGATTTCCTCGTCGCTTGAACCCTTGAGTTAGGATGATGGTCAAAGGAAGTCTACTTGTGTGGGAGCCTTTTTATCCAAACCAAATGTCAAAACCCAGCATGTAATGGCCATAGAAGTTTCCACTAGGTATGAACCTGTTAATCCTACTTGATGTAATGCTTCCATGAGTGTTTATGACCATTAAGCCTAAAAGCCTATACTGAAACTCTATCCGCCTAAAGATAGAATTTAGGTACAGGGATATAGACTCAATTATCATAAATGTTATTGTTTGCTAGGATAGCATGAGAGATCGTTCTTACACGACAGTACTATCATCCCATATTGATGAATAAAAGTACCCTAACCTACCTAGGAAATGGACTTTTGACCAACGAAATACGTGTGTAGGAGTAATAAGGTTGGGATGCCTGTCATTTGGCAATATATGTTACTTGTACAACTAACGAGCTCCTTGTTTCCTTATCATGCCTACACGCATACATGCATATACTGACCACTTTTTCCTATAGAAGAAATGAAAAGTAGCTTTCGCCATCCATATACTCACAAAGGTAGCCCGAGTATTGGTTCTTCCACAGCTATATTGGATCTTAATCAGGGGCATCCATAGGTCATATACATTGAACAGCCTAAAAGTGTGACCTTTGCTATGCTAAAGGAGTGGGGTGTGCTACAGCCCAAGCTAAAGCGATTGGGCCTGCTAGTCAGGACACCTGGTTATAAAAAAGGGACCTACTATGAGTACCATGAAGTCTGAGGGCATGATACTAATGAATACAAAATTCTAGGAAAGGCAATATAGTGACTGATTGATGATGGGACACTAGTGTGAGTGAGGATTGAAAAATATGTCCTTATTGAACATCTAGGGACTTATGAAATCATTGTCCGTGTTGGAGAGTATAATGGCTGTGATTACATATGGGGAAAAGAATGGAGACCATCAAAAGTCTTTGAAAGATTGAATGAATATGGATTGCTAATAAGAACACCTTCACCACCTGTTGAAGGCAATTCTGTCTATATGCCATACGCGTATTGTCCATATCATGGGGATGCCGGACAATATATCGATGAATGTGGAAGCTTCAAAAGGGCTGTTAATGAACTATGCTATGATCGGATCATCTCCATTACTGATAGGGGCTACATAATTTTCTTAGAGGCAGAAAAAGGGGAAAGGCTCTTAATCATGCTGCCCAGTTTGTTTCAATAGAGTCAGATGCCTCCACTTCGCCTGAAGGGACCTCCTTGCACGGTCTTGTGTACTTTGGATGAGATATTTACTGATTTAACAAGTAAAGGGTACTTAACACCAATCAATCAACCTATTTATGGCACCCCTGACCAACTCTCACTGGAATATTGCCGCTATCACCAATCTATTGGGCATGATTCGGGGATCTGTCAAAGGTTCATTTAGGAAGTATCTGACTTAGTGATGGAAGAGAAATTGATCAGTTTGGATGACGGAATCGTGGATATACTTATGAGTGGGGTGGAGATTCTCTGTCTCATTTGTTTGACCTAACTACCACTGCATCAAACCCTACAATCATGCAAAGAAATTGTAGGATCTCAAAAGTCACACCTTTAATTGGTGATGAGGGCAACTAACTCTTAGACTATATGGTGAAAAGGCACAAAGAAGAATTGATAGCCGTACTAAGGCAACTAGAGGGAGAACGAAAGAAGAGGAAGAAAGAAAGGAAGCTAGAACATTAAGTGGACAGACGTAAATTGGCTTTAGAAAAGAATGATGAGAAGAACCATTCGGACAAGTGTTGAATAAAATAGACCATCTTTTTTGCCTGTAAAGTATGGTCTATAATTAAAAAAAATGTTGTTTTCTGATTTACATCGTATGCTGTGAATGAATCTTTAAAATTGCTTGGAATATTACAAAATCATGCACACACTAAAAGAATTGGGTAATAAAGCCTAAAACAATGACATTGCACTAAGTCATTTTAAGGCTTAGTTTATCACTCAGGGACTAAAGAATTATGTGATTTCTCTACTAATATCATCCATCACAAAAAGATTAATTCAGAGGGAAACCACATCGCGGCAAAAGAAAATGCTCGTTTGATGCCCTTGTATCGAGAAAGTTCCTCGACCAGTGATTAACACAAAGATCAAAGCCACATAGCCTGAAGAAGAGCTACTTGTCCATAATGAAAACATGCATTTCACATAATGCATTAGACATTCTTCTTACATCATTGAGACACGCCTAGATTATGAATCTTATTTGCATCCTAACCCTTTTGTTTGCAGGAATGTCTGACAATTTTGATTCCCCTTTGATTCGACATTTGGTGAGGGAAAAGGTACATGCTATCATGTAGGAAATCTGAAGGGATGGACCCTTAAATTATTTGACTCAGGAAAATACTCCAATTAGTTCACTTCCCACCTCAGAGGCACATGTGTCACAACACCTTGTCATGTCAGAGCCATCTCGATGTGGTGAACCCAATTTAACCCCCAATTTGCCAACGATAACAATCTTGCCCACTCTCCAAATAGCTACAGAACATGAAACCTTAAAACCTAAAAACATGCCATGCCCCCTATCGAATCAAACACAATACCCACAAGCATCTAGTAAACCTATCGATTACCCCTTTGACTTCCATGTAGCCATTTATGACTCCATGGTCCACCACCAATTCCAGCAAAATGTGCTAGGACCCCAAATGAACACTCTTCCAAATCACATGTTCCATTAGGCCACTAGAATCACGTACTCAACCGTTCTCAGGAAAAAGAAAATGTCCCACAATTCATTGACACTGGGAAACCCACAGCATAACTGACTCCACTTCCTTATGGATATTTTGACTATGAACAACCTGTGTCTAAAATTTACAAAAGCTTGGTTGTACAAGGATTCATCACTCTAGAGCCAACCAGGGTCGACCCAACCCTCAAAAACCCGTGCTTTATGTCTGGGACAAACTATGAGTTTCATCAAGTTAAAGGTCACCTAACAGATGATTGCATCAGACTGAAAAGCATCCTTAGGAGCTTCATAGACACAGGAAAGATTGCACTTATCCATTTTAATAGTTGAAAGCAGATAAGGTAGATAAGGCCAGCACTTCCACGACACAACGCTTCTCTAAATTACCGTTTTCACTCTCCACCATCTTTGAGTATCTACAGTGGCTGAACTTATTACAGCCACAGTCAGCAGTAAAACTGGCAAAGCTGAATTCTCACAGTTATACTCCGAGTACCTTTTACACTTTCCATATGATAGATGGGCATCACACTGATAAGTACGTCACGCTCCATCATTACATTGAACACCCTATTGAAGAAGGAAAGAATCCTGATCTAGAGCACTAGGGACTTGATGACTAAACTTTTAGATTGTGGAATCACGTCATTTACTTTACATTGTACTATTTGTAATATATAACTCGAACATCTACTTTTTTTCTTTTTATCTGAATGGTGTTTCTTTTAAATGCACTGTATTCAAGGCATATTTAGCATACATTCATATCTTGATGGCTCATTTACATTATCACAAAGCCTAGAAATACCTACTAAATATGTTGTTGCAGCTGTCAAAAAGAAAAGAGAGAAAGAATGATACACTGTGTTCAATCCTGAAACAACTATAATTGGTAACGGCATTACGGACAAAACACGGTGGGATATTCTTAAAGATCACTAGTTTTGAGGATAATTTCAATGACATAAAAAGCATCCCAGAGGGCACTATGGTGTTTACAAACAATGCACTTCAGGCATTCAGATAGGGAAAAGCATGCATTAGAGAATCAAACAGCCTGTGGAGGGTCCTTAGCATAACTCGATCAATAGACCCAAAAAAAATGAAAAGGCAAAAAATATATATGTCTCCCTCGGCAAGTTTATCTGAAACATCAGTAACACATAACTAATGCATAAAAGCTAATATGTTGAAAGCTTTTCAGCAAAGGGATGATCGACCATACGCAATCCTAAACAACTGGAAGTTGACAACAAAGCACCCTGTGAACTTGAACATCACGAAGTGTCATGGGGAAAACCCTGAGTGGCACCACCTCTAAATATGCTCATGAAAATACTCCCTTTATGAAGCCCACACAGTGTCGAAGCTGATCCAGCTCATACAAGGACATAAGAAGAGGGAAGTTTAGAAGTAAAGGCCAACCTAACACTTCAAAAAAATGCGGTTGGCAATAGCAGCACCACTAGGTCTAGCATTTAGAGTACACGCTTTCATGATATTGTTAAATGAGTTAGAAATGATCCCTTCAGAAATTGTCAGATACTCCTATTGCATCATGCCAATACATTAGGAATGAAATATTGGACAGGTAAAAGGCAAAGTAGATGACGGGCAATGCAGCCTCCAACTCTTAACAAAGCTCATCAAGTCCAAGCGCTATCAAATGCCTTCCTTCTATCCTTGTGAACCTTGAGGAAACTTTGAGCAATGTAAAACAATCATAGCTCACCAACAGAAACACCCCATCACTTCACCAGACCAAATTCCCTGATAACCACGTCTACAAAAAGGGGATACCTATAAAAAAAAGAAAAAAAAGAAAGAAAATAAAAACCCTGATGAATTGTGAAATCCCCCGGAGGGCAATTCATGCAAAGTTAGGTATCAAAAAATGAAAGCCTGATAGGTTGAAAATCTAGTCATGGATGGCCTATGCAAAAGTTAAGGCTGCCTGCTATGGTGAAAACCTTTCATAAAAGCGCCCAAAGCAAAAGTTAAGGCAAAAACAATTATAAACAAGAGTTGTAATAATCATGAGAACAGAAGGATTTTATTAATGGGAGCACAAGTTAGATTACCACACAAGCACTAGCCATGAGAACAACAAGTCAACGGTGCATCACAGAATACCAAACTAACACCTGTGAATTTATCATGACAACAGCCATGTTTCTTCACTATAAGACTGACGCACCTACGGCAAGGGGGCAAGGTTCACCTCGTCGAACACCTCAAATGATCGGGTTAACATAACCCCCTAAGAGAAGCTGATTCTAAAAAACACAAGTCAAAAGATGATAGGAAATTTACATCTTTAAAAACAACTGACATTCCTTGATTACTGTGCTAGAAATTGGCAAGACAAGCAAGGGCAAAGTATCTCTCATAACAACTGCATCACATTATCATGCCACTTATTCATGAAAGCATTGCATACATGCTTTCACACTCATGCATACATTATGCATCCTATTAGGTCATGCAAAAGATACATAAGACTGATTCGTAAAGCACAAATCACCAAAAGATTTACTAGTTAACAGTACTGCCAAAGGCTTCTCTAGGGACAACACTCATTGATATATCAGTCTGAGCAATACAAATCTTCACCCTGAATAAGGGACTGCCAAGCGATAACTCACCTAAGCAAATATAACCTAGGCAAAATTCATAAACAACGACTGATCTGAATCACCAACGCAACGCCAATAAAGGGGGTAGGACACCCCTCACCATAGAAACCATGTGTACAAACAGACACAGATGTGGGAGTAATTGGTCACAAACTGACAAGCATCTCAAAACACACTTAGAGTTGCATTTGAGGAGTACAATCTCCAGACAGAACTCCATAGAATGAACTGAGCAATCAGAACTAGAGGGCAAAGTATACTATCACCAATATCCAGATCATTCCATTTTCAAGTATACTACAACAACCAGAGCACCCAAAGGGCCTATTGATAGAATGGGCAAACCCATGTGTAGACAAGGAGAGGTTGCCTCAAAGCCTGAGCCATGACTAGCAACTGTGGCAATGTGTGTTCAGCTACTAGGCTGAAGTGGTTGTCTCCACCCGAACTAGCATCGGGAATGTCTTACAAGGTGTACGCCTTGATTCCTCTTAAGAATACAAAAGGCGCATTGACCCCTAGATTCTAGGATCGGACTTATCAATTCTCAAAATGTGATTCTTTACCCAATACTCTTAGTATTATACCAGCCTTCATTTCTTCTAACAGACAATAATAGCATACAACAATTATCGCATACTTTGTACATACATGCATGTAATGGTGAGTTTCTAATAATCAAAAAAGGATTAATTTTAACAATTACCAGCCATTATTAAGGTCAATTTACATGCATAAATGATAACAAACAAGCAACAATCAACACATCAACACAACCTAGGGTTTCTACTATTTTGGACCTAAAATTATTACCAAATAAACATTAATATCCAGTTTCATGCATTGAAATATCTAAAAAATTGCCAAAGAAGTTCCAGAAGCTTACCTCGTTACTGTATTCCATGTGAAAGCTACTGTAGATTCATTAACAGGCCCATAGACTACTGATCCAAACATAACACTAAAGGGGAGACATAAAAAGAGACCAACATGACGCATGGGAGTGGCATTTAGGCCCAACGCCACTCTTGGTAGTGGCGTTGGTGGCCAAGGCAAAAATAATATTCATGATTTGACAAAAAACAAGATTTCCATGTATACCAAGCCCAAAAAATGCATATACAGAGATGATTATGCATGAAATATTTACCAAAACATGTTTTAATTCATGAATCATGGAAAAACAACCTAGATCTAATTATGACAAACATTAAACAACACAAAGATGCAAGCTTGAAAATAAAACATCAACAAAATCACAACTCCACATGTTAACATACCAAGAAATAAGCTTTATGCATGTACACATACAAAAAATGGCAACTTTATACATTAAAACACAAAAAGAAATGATTGTTATGCATTTAAAACATGTTGATGGCATCAAATGATTCAAATATGAAATAAAACACATTAAAACTTACAAAAAAAAAAAAAGCAATTTTAAGCATTCATAATGCATGTACATGACATTTAAACCAAAGAAACATGCATGAACATCATTCAAACACATTAAACAAAAAAAATTATAGAAATGAAAATTTCATTAAAACATTATGCAAATCATGAAAACATGCAAACAATCATGAAAACATCATAAAAACTAAGGATTAGAGCACTTACCTAGCAAGAAATTGAATTGGAAGCACTTGAGTACCCTCAGATCTTAATTGAGCGACTTTATGGTTACTTTCTAATGAATTACAGTAGCTGGAATGTTGCTTAGGACAAACTTGGAAGCTTGAAAACACCTTTTGATGTAAAAAAGATGTAAACTTTAAAGGCTTTTGTGTTCATACAGTTTAAAAAGTGATTCTTTTGTAGCTATCAATGATTCTAGAGATTTACTTGCTATATGCTACCCTAACACTTCCTTTTGCAGGACTAGGCTATTGAGATGGGCTTGATCTGCCAGTTCCTCCCTCCTCAGCATCGTTATGTATTCCCTGTCCTTAGACGTAGGGGTTTGCAGCGATTGTGTATCCATCCAGCTGACGTTGATGCTCACCGCGTATATCTCAATTCTCTGACTATTTCTAGGGTAAAACAAATAAAAGAAACTTTGTTAACTTAAAGCAATTGACATGCATTTGAAATACTTACCTTGATTCTTTCTATTTCAGCTTGATAGATAATGGTTAGGCCTGATGGAGGGGCATCCGCCCTATGTTATCACGTATCTACCGAAGGATGACATGAGGATCATTCTAGAGGGTCCTAGTGTTAAGATGTGGTTTATGGGAGAGAGGAACCACAATTAGTATTTAGCGAGGTTTCGTAGGAGGCCGCATGACCTACCCCTTGAGATGTTTTGAGGACATGAGCTGACGAATAGCGATTTGACCACAGCACTTGATGGTTTTGAGTGCACATCTTTCCTTTCTCGGGCTAAAGATTATGCTATGTTCTTGCACTCAAGGTGCCTTCCAATATTGCATTTATCTCCCGAGATGCTTGTCAAGGTAATATTCCATTCTTTCTGCTTCTCTATACAATATACCTTCCTTTTATGATCTTCAGTTGTTTCTTTCCAGCTGGCCATGGGAGTAGTGACTTTCTCTGAGTCTGGCTCTGATGAGGATGAGGATGATGGAGACTCTATGAGCTCTGGTGATGATGATGATGCTCTCAGATCGAGTAGTAGCGCCTGTACATCTACTAGAGGAGTGATCCCGAGACCGGAGGTTGCTAGACCTCATTCATCCTGAGATAATTTTACGAGATAAATTGATGTTGTTCTTGGTCATATTACTGAGTTTTCTATGTTATCTATGCATCATAGGACTGTTGCTGGTCAGGTTGAGCATACTTTCCATCCTGTTGTTGATCCTTCGATTTCTTTCACAAATGGATGCACTCATGTAAGCTATTTTGGCCTTCCTTCTTTAATTTGCTTTTGTGTCTGGATTCTAACCCTTTATCTTCTTAGGTCACTATGGATGAGGTCACCTACTTGTCATCATTCTTCCAGGCCAGCAAGGCCCACTTAGTAGAGACTTGTGATACTTGGAGTCAGGCCCATCATTTCTCTTGCAAGATGGTTGTTGAGTTGAAGGCTGAGCCTATTGCTTTAGAGACCCCAGGTGAGGGAGCTGGTGTGAATCAGGAGGATGATGATTAGAAGGTCAGTGACTAGCAGACTGGTGATGAGGCTGGCAGTCAGCCAGTTGGTGATAATGAGGAGGATGAGGACTCTGAGGAGTCCAAGGAGGAGGAGGAGGAGGAGGATGAGTAGATGTCCACATTTCTATTTTTGAACTTGTTTTATTTCTGAACTTCCTTTCAAACTTTGATATATACCTGCATATTATACATTTGATACAAATATGCAAATGTATGTATGATTCTTAGCTATTGTAAATGCATGTATGAATGTTTACTCAACTAATGTTAGCAAATGTATGCAAATTTTTCAACTAATATAAATGTATGCATGCAAATTTGCAAGTTTATGTATGCATGATTATCTTTCTTTATGCTTTCTAACATATGTGTATGAAATGTTGTGCATAAAATCCCCCTAAAACCTTGAAAATCTGCATCAATTTTCAAATCATCAAGGGCCCCGCCAGAGCCCAACGCCACTCTTGGGAGTGGCGTTTACCACCAACGCCATTTAGGGACATGCGTTGGGTGGCAATACCACTCCTTCGATTTTGGGCTTTTTTAGCGATATTCCATTATGTTTTAACTCCTTTTCAAACCCAAACCTCCCCAAACCTCATGGGCTATAAATATAACTCCTAGGGCATATTAGAAACATTAAAAAACACTGAATAAACTTTTCAAAAGCTTCCCCAGTTCTCAAAGTTGTTCCAAAAATTAGCAAACACTCTTAGAAAGCATCTAGGAAGTATGGAAATAGAAATCTGGAATTCCTTTGATCAGTACCACCTTGCTGAGTTGAAAGCTTTCCTGAATTTCCCATTTGACATAAAGCTTCTGCATGCGGCTGCCAAGTGTGGGAGTCTCAAATACCATGTCTTCCTTTTCAACAGAGTTGAGCTATACCCCCTATTTGAAGAATTCGAAGGCATTCTAAACGAGATACAAAGTTCTAATGCTCCTCTAGAATTACCTTCTGCTTATAGTCAAACTCTAGAATCCCTGGCTGGTTTCTTTGGTATAACCTTGTGTCTGATACATCCCCGCATCGATGGCCAATCTCTTTTAACTCAAAATTTTCTAGAGTTAGGGAGTTCTAAACCAAGGAACAGTAGATCTTGGCAAAGAATCACCAGTTTATGTCTATATGGACAATTTTTGCTAATTTTTACGGAGGGTAGAGGTAACTTCCAGATTGCTTGTGTCTTGGAGCAGGTGGAAACCGGTCAGAACCTTTGTCCTATTATCTTGGCAAAAACTATTGTTGGCTTGGACTCTGACCTAGCGTCTTTGAGGAAGACCACTACTTCTATAGGTATGCCTAGCTTGTCTCGTTCTTATGTTTTCTTTTTTTGAACCTTGACAGACTCATCCACATAATTCATTAGATTTGGATGAAAGAAAAGCTAGGTGTATTGATGCCCTCGACAAATCCTATAACTTATAGAACCCGACAGTTTCAATCTAGAGGACATGTCTTATCTAAGGCTGAATGTGCTGCGCTAGAGATCACAGGTGGCTGGGCCAACTTTATCCTTTATAGGAATGAAGAGTTGATGAGTTGGCATTATCCATAGTGGAAATTGAGCTTCGTCATAGACAACTGTGTGCAGATTGCTAGCTTCAGCACTGTAACCTTTTACACTCCCTCTAGAGTCTATATACAGTATGGCATGGCTCAAGAGTTTTGCATCTTGTTCTAACCTTTACCCCTTATGCAGTCACTCCTTTCTTCCTGAGGGAAATCCATTCTCGCTGGGCTAAGAGATCTTTTACAAGGAATTTGAGCTTTACCCAAGGACCTGTTACTTATGATGAGTACAAGGCTTTGGTTGATCTAGTGAGTACAAGTGTTGACTAGTTTATTCTGATAGAAACATGGATCTCATGGCATGATTTTACTTGTAGGCTGACCTGTCTGATGATGAAGGCAAAGGTGTTGAGCTGTATGACACAAGCAACAAAAATAATGCAAAATGAGCAAGAGAGAGTGCTGGAAAGGAAATGAATGCAAGTTTTGATAACATTAAATGGACAAAGAAAAACAAAAAGAATTAGGTCTCATAACCATTTCATTTATTCATGCAAATGTTTTAGCTTTTTAGTTATGCAAACATAGAATCAGATACTATAAAGAAGTTTGACACTTTTCTTTTGTAAAATTTATTTTATTAATATTAGCACAATAAGTGCAGTTTAACTTTTACATTTGATATTACTGCTTCCTTACTTTCTTCTTTCATTGCCTTAATTTTTACCTAGACTACCCCTTTATGAGGTTTTCACCATAGCAGGCTCTTGCCCTAATTTTTGCCTAGAATGCCTCTTTGCGGGGTTTTAACTCTAGCGGGCTCCCTTATTTTGTATGAGTCACCGAAACAGGTTTTCAACTCATCGGGATAATTATTATTTTACATATTTTTCTAAAAGTAGTATTTCTTGAGATGATCCAGGTTGATGGGTTCCTTGAACTCGTTCCCTTCAAGATCTGAGATCTTCACAGCTCCTTTAGACATGATCTTCTTGACCATATATGGGCCTTCCTAGTTCAGCTTGAATTTCCTTCTAGGATCAAATGAAATGGGCCTGGCCTGCTTTGGAACCCAATCTCCTTCCTTGATTGGCCTGATTTTAACTCCTTTGTTGAAAGCCCTTGCTATTATTCTCTATTGATACACCTGAGTGTGATGGACAGCTTTCTTCCTCCTTTCTTCTAAAGATAATAGCTATTTGTACCTTGCTTTAGCCCATTATGCTCAGCAATCTAAGTTTCTAGTGCTACTTTCAGCGATCAGACCTGGGATTCAATTGGCATCACTACTTCACCTCCAAACACCAAGAAATAAGGCATTTTTCCTATCGCACTTCACATGGTTATGTTGTAGCCCATGTGTGCAAAAGGTAGTTTGTCTACCCAATCCTTGTAGGTTTTCACCATTTTGGCTAGGATCTTTTTAATTGTCTTGTTAACTACTTTGACTACCCCATTAGCTTGTGGTCTGTAAGGTGAGGACTTGTGGTGTTCAATCCCTTCCCTTTTTAACAAATCTATAGTTTCCCCCTGGAATTGTACACCGTTGGCTGAGACGATATGATGTGGTCTCCCAAACCTGTTGATAAGCTTCCTATTGTTGAACTTAGCCATGCCCTTTATTGTGACTGTTGGGAGTGAGATTGCTTCCGCATATCTTGAAAAGTATTTAATGACTACAACAATGTACTTATGACCATTGGAAGCTATTGGCCTTATCTCTCCGATGATGTCTATCCTCCAAGCTAAAATAGCCAAGAAGATGTTAAATTGTGTAGTTTAGTTAGTGGTAGATGAAACTTTTTACGATGCAACTAACATTCATGACACTTTCTAACCATCTTCATGCAATCTCTATCCATCTTATCCAAGTAGTACCCTTACTGGACTATCTTCATTGCCAAAGTATGCCCACTCATGTGGGGACCATAAACTACTGCATGGATCTCCTTCATGACTTCTTCTGCCTCATATTGATCTAGACATCGAAGTATTATTCCATTTAAAGCTCGCCTGTAGAGTATACCCTTATGATAAGTGTAGCTTCTTGAGCTAATTCTCAAGGCATGCTTCTACTTCCTATTAGCTCCTTCTGAATATTCTCATTTTTCTAGGAATCTTATAATTTCATAAAACCATGGCTTCTCATTAGGTCCATTCACAATCATTACTTGTTCGCCTTAGTAGCATGGGATTCTGCTCTACACATCACTAGAGGTTTCATAGCTACATCTCTAGGATTATCCCACATAGATGCCAATGTTGCTAGTGTGCCTGCAATTTGATTTTCTTCCCTTAGAAAATGTGCAAAGGTACAATTAGAAATACTCAGTTTGAGCATCTGAATGTACTCTACATAAGGCTTTAGCTTCTCATCTTTGACTTCCTAGTTTTATGAGGCTTGGTTAATGATGAGCATTGAATCACCATAGATAGTGAGGTTCTTTGCTCCTACTGCAATGGCTACTTCCATTCTTTATATTCGGCCATGTTGTTAGTGACCTTGAAGTCCAACTTCTTTGCCAAAGGAATGCTCTCCTCTTCAGGTGATTAGGATTGCCCCCACTCCGACTCCTTTATGGTTCACTGCTCCATCAAAATACAACTTCCAACCGTCTGCTTGTACCAGATTCAGAGACTCATTTAGGAACTCATACTATTTTATTTCTTGCCCCTCTAATGGATTTAGAGCTAGAAATTCTACTATAGCCCTTCTTTCGATAGTCTTTCTAGTCAAGTACTATATGTCAAACTCAGTTAGCAGTACTAACCATTTAGTGAGCTTCCCCACTAATATTGGTGCTTCATACAAGTAGCGCATTGGATCAACTTTGTCCACGACTTGAACTTGGTAGCACTAATAGTAATCTCTTAACTTCTTTGTCATCCATATTACTGCCAAGCAAGTTTTCTGAACAATGTCATATTTTGCTTCATAGGATAACAACTTTTTACTAATGTAATAGACAACATGTTCTAGTTGGTTTTCATCTTCTAGAGTGACCATCGCTCTTATAGCATCAACTTCCAAGGCCAAGTACAATATCAATGGTCTCCCTGCCCTAGGGGGTTGAAGGACAGGTGGATTCATCAAATATTGCTTGATCGTGTCAAACGCTTTCTGACATTGCTTATATCACTTAACCTTCTGATCTTTTCTAAGTAGCTTAAAAATGGGCTCACAGATTGTAGTTAATTTGGATATGAACCTGCTGATGTACTGATCCCTAGGAATCCTCTAACTTCCTTTTCAGTCTTCGGAACTAGCATCTCCTGAATGGCTTTCACATCATCCAAATCTACCTCAATCCCTTTCTGGCTTGCAATGTGCCCCAGGAGCTTTCCAGAGATTACCCCAAAAATGCACTTCTTTGGGTTGAGTCTGAGGTTGTACTTCTCAACTCGTGCCAGGAACCAATCCAAGGCTTCAAAGTGATCTTCTATGGCTAGTTACTTAGCCATAATTACATCTACATAAACTTTGATCTCCTTGTGCATCATATCATGGAACAAGGTTGTGGCAATCCTTTGACAGGTTGCTTCTACATTTTTAAGTCCAAAAGGCATGACCTTGTAGTAATAAACAACCCATTCTGTGATGAAAGTTGTCTTGATCTTGTCTATGAGTGCCATCATTATCTGGTTATAGCCAGCGAAGCCATCAATAAATGAATACATGGCGCTTGCAACCGCACTATCAATTAGAACATTAATATGACGCAAGGATAAATCGTCCTTCGGTGATGCTTTGTTTAGATCTCTATAGTCTACGCACATCCTGACCCTTCCACATTTCTCGGCAACTGGGACTATATTGGCTAACCATTCAGGGTAGCTAACAACTTCCAAGAACCAAGCCTTGATCTGCTTCTCAATTTCTTCCTTGATGAACTTGGCCTATTCTAGTCTAAGTCTTCGAAGTTTCTGCTTGACTGGCTTCTTGATTGGATCTGGGAATGCAATATTCAGCGATACTTCTGTCAATACCTGGCATGTCGTCATATGTCCAAGCAAATGTATTTTTTCTTTTATTTAATATTTTTTCAAAATTTTATCTCTCATTAGCAGTAATATCAAATGCAAGAGTTATTTCCTTTGGTTTTTCTTTTGTGCCAATGTTAATAGAATGTGTTTCCATAGAATTAATGTCAAAAATGCTTATGGTATGATCTATGTAATGCATAGTGCCATTAGGTAAAACATCACACAAGTAAGCAAAATTGGTGTTCATATCATTAACCTTGGAAAGAAAAATAGAATCGTCCTCAAACAAATCAGACGTTATTACATCAATATAATAAATTTCATAAAATAAATCAACTAAAGAGCTCGCTATGGACTCATCTATCTCAGAAACTATAGCAAGGGTCAAGGCAGTGTCCTAGGGGTTGACTAGCTCTTCTATCTTCATGTCTTGGATTCCCTCAAGCCACATCTTCTCCACCGCACACACGTCCAGCAAGTCTTTGAAAATCTCAAAGCCAGGCACTTGAATTTTCCCAACATCAACAGGTTCAACCTTCCCAGGGTAAATGGTACCACTCTCAGTAATAAAGAAATCATTAAGAGTTTTGCCATCCTTATCCATCTTCTTTCCCTTATAGACTAAACCTTCTTTAGTGGTCTACATCTTCAAGTCTAGAACTTGTGTGATACCTTGTTGGTTCTACCCCAATCCTAGTGTAGGCAAGTATTCCATCTTCTTCATCATCTGGTTGACCATAGGGTTGTTAGGCTTATCAAAGAAACCCATAATCTAGGAGCCCATAGGTGCAATGATTCCTTGGGGAGTAGCTTTTAGCATTGCAACTAATGTGGCAAGTTCAGCCGAAATAGTGAGGACCTCATCCTGGTAAGGAAACTTTATCTTTTGATGAACTATGGATGGCACTCATCCTAAGGCATCGAACTAAGGCCTTCCAAGGAGAACAGTAAAGGTCAAGGGGATGTCTAGCATAGTGAACTCAACTTCTGAGATAATAGGACTGGATTTGACTTTTGTAGTGAATGTGCCTTTAACTGCTCTCTTAGAGTCGTCAAAAGCCCGAATGACTAAGTTGGATGGCTTCAGATCTTCTTTAGTTATCCCTATCTTTGGATGGGCAAACATTGATGAATGAATCGTCATCAACCATGACAAAAGAGGTTCTCTTCCTGTTTACCTCAGCCACAATGAACAATGCCTTGTTGTGGTCCCTTCCTTCTAAGGGCAAGTCTTCATCAGAGAAGGTTATCTCCCCTTTCTTCCTTTTAATCATAAGTCTTACGACTTCATCTATAGTATTGGTTTCAGGAACTAGTATCTGAGTTCAAGCCTTAACTAATGCCCGCCTATGAGACTCAGAGGAGATAAGCAAGTCCCATATGCTTGCATTAGTCTTAGTCTTTTTGAGTTGCTCAGTTACAATGCCAGTTGAGGCAGCTTCATCTATTACTCTTCCCCTCGTGCTTCTTGCTAGCTTCCTTTTGTTTCCCCAAGTCCTTTCTTTGGAAATCTCTCCCACTTTTAGTGACTAAAGCAGGTTCTGAGTTAACAATTCATACCACATTATCAATCTCAAGTTCATCTTCATATGAACTGTACCGAGCATCAAACTTGAAGCAATCCTTGATCTTCCCAACCTTCATAGTTGGAATCACATAGGAATCAATCTCATCCCCGGGGAATGGGATCTTTTTGTTAATCTCATCACATAAGACCCGAATGTCTGGCTTAATATCAGTTGGCACGACTTCCCTCTCTAGGAATTTCTACCAGGCATTAGCTCTGTCCCAATCTTTTATACGCTCACCCCATTTCTTAGGCCAAGATGTGTCTTTGTCATAGATGTCAAACTTGGGACCCTAGGTTGGTTCAATCTTCCCAAGAGGAATAGTAGGTGGTGGATGCTTTGGATACAAGACTTTAAAATCAAATTTGCCTAAAGGTTAGCCCAAGAGATCTTCCCCGTAATCCTGCTTCAATTCGGGCTCATCATGCACATCCTTGAAGGAATCCTGTGCCTTCTTGAGAGCGTCTTCTTCTTCAACTGAGTCATAATCTATAGAACCACATACTTCATCTAAAACTTCACCAGTTAAAGAGGCCCACACCTCATCCTCATTCACACCTGAATCAATGCAGCCAACTCTATTTTATGGAGGAGAATTGTTATAAGTAGGTAGTGGGTCATTTTTCATGCTTAGTTTCTTAGAATGAGGGTCCTTGACTTTCCCTTCATCTATGAGGTCTTGAATGAGGTATTTTAGCCTGATGCAGTTGTCGATGTAGTGGCCTTGTACGTGGTGGAAACAATAAAAGGCATTTGGGTTGTATAGTGGTGAGCTAGTGTTTGGTGGGTTTTTGGCTGGTTCAAATTTCAACAAGCCTTCTTTTTTAAGTCTTTCAAATACTTTGGACTAGGGTTTGTAAAAGTTGGAGAATCTGTGGGTGGTTTTGACTGCATTAACTTCCACAATCTTGGTAGACTGTGTATGGGCACAGCTTAAGCTAGCTTTAGTAGTCTTCTTCTTCTCAGACTCAATTTCCTTAACTTGGAGCCCATCATCATAGAGCTCTACAAAATTTCTTCAATTCATCAACTAAAGCTTCTCAACTATATGGAATGCACATTTCTGGCAATGATCCTAACTTGATCCCTCTCCAAAGGCTTGTTGGGCATCAAGGCAGCCTTGTTTTTCCACCTAATCAAGAACTCAGAAAAAGTCTCACAATCTTTCTGCTTAGCCATCTCCAAGTCCCTTAAGGAAACTTCTAAGGCAGTGTTATAGGAGAACTGACCCCTAAAAGCTTCATTAATAGTCTTCCAGTTAGACTTAGTGTTAGTAGGCAAGGCATGATACCAGTTAGAAGCTACACCTTCCAACTCAAGGGGAACAAGCCCAGTTTTTGCTTGGCATTGAGAGTGGTGGCTGACATGATGGTGATATATTGATTCAAATCCAGCTTGGGGTCACCAAAACCGTTAAACTTAGGCACATCAGTCATTTTGAACTTAGGAGGGAGTCCAATTATACCATAAAGGCCCAGTTTATCAAAGTCAAAGTCCTGGTCGTTTTCCTTTCCCATCTCTTGGAGCTTCTCCATCTTCTTAGTCAGGGCTTCAAGGGCATCTGAATCAGGGTGCTTCTCACTTTCATCATCACTACTAGAGTCTCGTTCCTCTTCCCTGCGGTCATCCCTTTCTTTAAAGGCCATTTTGATGGCATTATCCATCATATCTTGCAAGGTTTTCAAAACATCGTCGATGAATCCAACCATGGTGCTTAGGGAAGTTGGAGCTTTAAGAGTTTGTTGTGGCGTGTTTTGAATAAGTCATCTAGCTTGTCTTGCCCAAGAGGCACTAAGAGGATCTATGTTGCTAGCAAAACAAAGGGTTAGCATGCTATGATGTGTGTATGCAAAGATGCATGAATGCATGTATGCATGTATGCATGAATGCAAGCATCACAAATGGACACAAGTAGCAAACGTTAGTCAAACACACATACTACTAAGTGGTAGACCTTCCAACCTTCTTTCTTCCACATACGTGCTTGTTTGGCAAGTCAACATTCCTAGGAATTGGCTCGGGCCATTGCATCAACAAGGCATGCTATTGCCGACGTAGTATTAACGTTTGCACACAAAAAGGCTCTCAACATACAAACCAAACAATAAGTCATTGTCAAGTCCTTGTCCTATGTCTTTGCTCTCAAGGAGTCCTTGATGTTTCATATGCTCCAGGGTCATTTTAGCATCGGTCAGGTATAATTAGACCAACGTACCAACGTCCCTTCCACATAAGTAGTAGTCAAGGTCACTCTTCTCAAACCCTAATTGATCCTATGCTGTATGACCGCATTAGTCAATCACACTTCTACTAACACTCAACACCCCCATAGGTAGCAATTAGTAGTTTAATTCAAAGGCAATAACACTAGACCCGGTCAAAACAACGGTTTCATGGCATCACATAACAAAGCAATCATTTGGTAAGTCCTAGAGGAAGTTGCTACGGTCATTACATGGCTCTGGTCAGGTCCAACTAAAAGAGGTTCTTATAGAAGGTGAACTCCCATTAACCATCTCCCTCTTTCAAAAAAGGTTCAAGCAATGGTAGGACATTCAACTTTGAATTTCCCATTAACTATCACTCATTAACCATAACTAAGATTGTAAGCAATAGTAGGTCAATTCATCGACTGTGAGCGATAGTCACTGGTTTTGCCTCCTATGAAGAACTCTTGTAAATCATAGGTGACTCGACCAATGGTACCCGCGAGGTAGGGTTTTTTAATGCAAGCATGAATGTAAAGAAACTAGAGTTTAGCATAATAAAAAGAGTATTGGTAATCACTTCAACCATAAGTCTATTTGTTAAAGATCTTCAGTGGAGTCACCAAACTGCAGACAAGAAGTGGTTGCCTCAGAGCCTGAGCCATGACTAGCAACTGCGGCACTGTGTGTTCAGCTACTAGGCTGAAGTGGTAGTTGCCACCCAAACCGGCATTGTGAATGACTTACAAGGTGTACGCCTCGATTCCTCTTAAGAATACGAAAGGTGCATTGACCTCAGAGATTCTAGGATCGAACTTATCAATTCTCAAAGTGTGATTCTTTACCCAATACTTTTAGTATTATACCAACCTTCATTCCTTCTAGCAAACAATAATAACATACAACAATTATCGCCTACTTTTTACATACATGCACACAATGGTGAGTTTCTAATAATCAAACAAGGATTAATTTTAACAATTACCACCATTATTAAGGTCAATTTACATGCACAAGTGATAACAAACAAGCAACACATCAACACAACCTAGGGTTTCTACCATTTTAGACCTAAAATGATTTCCAAATAAACATTAATATCCAGTTTCATGGATTAAAATATCTAAACAATTACCAAAGAAGTTCCAGAAGCTTACCTCATCACTGCATTCCACGTGAAAGCTATTGTACATCCATTAACAAGCCCGTAGACTATTGATGCAAACATAATCCCACAGGGGAGACACAAACAGAGACCAACGCCACTCACCTATAGGCGTTGGTGCCCAACGCCACTCCTAGCAGTCGCGTTGGAGGCTAGGGCAAAAATAGTATGCATGATTTGACAAAAACAAGATTTTCGGGCATATCAAGCACAAAAAACACACATATAGAGATGATTATGCATGAAATATTCACCAAAACATGTTATAATGCTTGAATCATGGCAAAACAACCTAGATCTAATTATGAAAAATATTAAACAACAAAAAGATGCAAGCTTTACACATAAAACATTAAAAAAATCCCAAATTTACATGTTAACATTACCAAGAAACAAGCTTTATGCATGCAAACATACAAAGATGGCAACTTTATACATTAAAACACAAAAAAGAAATGATTTTTATGCATCTAAAACATGTTCACGGCATCAAATGATTCAAATCTGAAATAAAACACATCAAATTATGCAAAGAAAGCAATTTTAAGCATTCATAGTGCATGTAAATGGCATTTAATGACATTTAAATTAAAGAAACATGCATGAACATCATTCAAACATGTTAAACAGAAAGTTACAGCTAAGAAAAATGCATTAAAACATCACACAAATCATGAAAACATGCAAACAATCATGAAAACATCATAAAAACTAAGGATTAAAACACTTACCTAGCAAGAAATCTGTGGATGAATGGGTTTTCGGCCCGAACGCCCAAGACTCTAGTGACCATGTCATTGCTACTATTTAAAGTTAGGGAACAAGCATTAGCCTTGTTAGGCGTAGCGAAGAATGAGGAGTCGCCACCCTAGTTGGTTCGGGATCGCCTTTTATAATGTGATGAACAACTCGATCCCTTTTAAAAGAGTACTTATTGTTATCACCGAGACGATTCTAGGTTCGGAATAAGCATCCCATAAAGCGTATTTTATTATTTAATTACCAAGTGAAATTATTAATTCCTTATTTTAACAGGCAACATGTAAAGGAAAGCGTTTAACAACCAATAAAAATAAATCGCGCGTAAATTTATAATGGATTTAACAATATAACAATGATCCCTAATTGTTTCTAGCCTAATTTTATTCTTAACCTAGCTTGTTAGTCCTAATTGATTACATGTAAAAGCATGGAAATATTAATTTATATTTATTTTATTTACAAATGATTACCAAATATTTATTCCTAATTAATTACATACACAATATATTAAAAATTACTTTCTACATATTTTATTTCCTAATTATTTAATTAAAATTTACACATTAATTAATTAAGATATAATGGAGTGAATGTTTGATTGATTATATAAAATATTACAAAATAGTTAACAAAATATGGCAATAAATAAAATACATTCAACCTTAAAGAAATGGAAAGGGAAACTATTTTCTACCAATTTTATCTAAAATTAACGACTTTAATTATTAATTTTAATTAATCCTGAATCATAAAAATATGTGATAAAATAACAATAAATACGAAATACAAGGTACAAAAATAAATATTACAAATTACAAAACAAATATAAAATAAATGCTATAAGGTAAATCCTAAAGAAAGCTGAGAAATAAGTTTCTAGATTAATTTTAGTAACTGCAGAATTAATTAATTAGTCCGATTTAACCCTAATTAAACTAAAAATGAAAATCTTCGAATTTCAAGATGATCAGCCAATCGTCTGACAACTAATAGGTTGATTGAACAGCCGATCGGCTATTGATGATTAGACGATAACCTCTGTGATCTGGGCCTGCATGATAATCGTTAGTTTGCTGCATGATAGAAAATGGGCTTGTTATATCATAAAGCATGTCACAAACATCATAATATAACTTATTATTATATTAAAATGTATGAATTCCATATTAAAACACGTAACCATGTAGAGATTATTAGCAAAATGTTAAGAACTTATGGACTAAGTTATGAAGATAACAACACCAACTACCTTGATCTATAGAATTGAACTATCAAAATCATGTTAAATACGTCAGAAATGCATAACATTATTAATGAAACAAAAGTAAACAATAAACCATCAAAATCAAACCAATATGACTAGTAAAATAGAAAATAAAACAATGGAGTATAGAAATACACTAAAGAAGAGAAATTAAGATCAAGAATGTTTTGGTCATGGATGCATGGTGTGCCCTCATAAATTTATGGTGTTGTAACCTTTCTCTCTAATGTTCTAGCAATTGGAATCAACTTCTAGTGTTTGAGAAATCAAGAAGAACTTAAATTTTCTCCAAAATTCTTTTATTTTTCACTACTAAATAATTTTCTTTTTAAATTCTCTCTAAAAAAAGGTCCTCCTCATCTGATGTAAATGGGAATGTTATATAGAGAGCGTTTAAAAACATTTTGATTCCTTCTTCCCCACTTGTAATTATTACAAAACATCTTTAATCTCCACCCATCTTCCCACTAGATAAAGTTTAACTTTAAAAATGGGGTGCGGGATCTAAGTGGGTAAAACACTCATTAAATCAGACAAAATTATCGTGAAATTGGCCCTATATTTACAAGTGACAATTAAAGAAATTGGGTTTAAAATCTGTAGGATGGAGGACCAATCGGCTGTCCATGATGGATTGATCGGTTCACCATGAAGGACCGATCTGTCCATCATGAGCAACAGATCGGTTCTTCATTAAATCATTCGAAATCTCTTGAATTTTATGAAATAATGAAGGGCTGACATTTTGATTGGATAGCCAATCATTTGATTGGATGAACCAATCAATTGAACAGGTATTTGATCGATTTATGAGTGGTCCAATTTTACTCAACTCGATCCTTTTTCTTTTCAATTGGAGAATTAAGTAACAAGATTGGTCCAATTCATAGACCGTATTCATCATTGGGCACCTCGAGCCACTTCCATGACCTGGATCCAAAAAATAGGTGTCTACAAAATTGAATTAGAAGGACTTGAGTACCCTCATATCTGAATTGAGTGATTTTTTGTTTGCTTTCTAATGAATTATAGTAGCTGGATTGTTGCTTATAATGAACTTTGATACTTGAAACAACTTTTTAATGCAAAAAAGATGTAAACTTCGAAGGCTTTTATGTTCCTACAATTTAAAAACTGATTCTTTGGTAGCTGTCAATGATTCCAGAGATTTATGATGAAGAAATAAACTCCAAAATTCATATGAGTTGCTCTACTCCCTTAAAATTTTATTTAAGATGAGTATTTATATGCAAACTAGCTCAATTCTTAAGCTATGGTTTAAAACCATCACTTTCCTAGGTAAAAATAATGACTTGAGCTTAAAGCAAAGGATATTTTGGTAAAAAAAGTCTTGTAGAGCCTTGAAATGTGTGCATAGTTCATAGAGATCATTCCGAACCGAAGCAACTTGAAATAGGGCTTCTTACACCTGCAATTGTGCTATTGGCATTGGGGGACCAACGCCAGTCTTCCTTGTGGTGTTGAGCCCAACGTCAGTCACATGAGTGGCGTTGGGTCCAACTCCACTTGGAAGAGTGGCGTTGGGCCCAATTCCACTCTAAAGAGTGCCATTGGGCCCTTTTGGGCCTCCAAATGTCAGATTTTGCAAAAACTTATAAAAGAGAAAACGTGCATAATGGCCTCAATCAACCACAAAAATTTCAAGTCATTCCAATACTCATAGAGAAAGTTATGATAAAAACCGTATGAAAAATGCATTATTTATGCTTAAAACAGAAGTTTTAGGTAGAATCAAGCTTTGTAAGTTTAGAAAATGATTTCATGGTGGCTATGCAATCTCTAGAAAGTAATTGTCAACTCAATCCATGCTTTTAAAGCATGAATTATCATCACTGGGCCTCTGAGCCGCTTTCGCATTCCTACATCCAAAATTTAGGTGTTAACACCATCTCACCATCCGTGATGTCAGGAAGAAAACCTGTTAAAACAATACTACCAACCACATCAGAACTCTTCAAGAGACACTGCTCAACTTTATCCAAGGTAGGAGATGGACCACCGAGACAAAAGGGATTCAAGTAGATTAACACTATAGAGAAATCATAATCATCTACAAACTAAGAAGAATGTCAAGGTCAGCATTGTGAATTGAGATTGCATGAGGCAAAACCATAACCATTTGAATCAGAGCTTTCATAAATAGAAACCCTCAGCAAGCATCAGCATCACGATAAGGGCAAGAACTGAAAATTGCTAGAACAAGCAACTGAGAATTAAAACTCTCCAAAACTTCCTTCATAAATAATATGAAACCAAACCAAGTCTTCCAGAAATAGAATGCCAGGGCAAGAAGCAACACATCCAGAACTTCCTAAACATCAAGACTCTTAAAAACTAGAACATGTCAAGAATGCACATTCAGAATCAAGATTTGACAAAGTCAACTTCAAGACTAGAACCATCAAAAACATGACTTTCAAGATCAGCATCAGAATCCACCACTCTCAAAAACAAAGACAAAATTATTATAACAGAATGAGAGCAGAAGTCCAAACTAGAAATTCTTTAGAACTAAATTTCAAGATGTAGAATTAGAGCTCCTAGAACCAAGATCAAAATCCATACAAACTCCAACTAGACTTCATCAGAATCAGAATTTGGGGTTGGCAATCTAATTAAAAATCAGACGGCTATCTGGATTTAGAAAGCTTCGGAGAATTCCAAACATCTCTTGGTCTGTCCGAGTACACTCTAGGTCTATCCCAATACCTTCGGCTCTATCCCAGAGTCTCTAGGTCTGTCTTAGTACACTCTGGGTCTGTCCTAGTACCTTCAGGTCTGTCCCCGCATCTATAGGTCTGTCCTAGTACACTCTGGGTCTGTCCCAGTATCTTTGGTTTTCTCCAGACATCTCTAGTTTTTCCTAGTACACTCTAGGTCTGTCCCAGAATCTCTAGGTGATACAATACCAAACCCATTGATACGTTCAAACACCAATTTAGATTTTGTTGAATTCACAAACTAGTAAGATCGAGTTCTATATAGAGAAAACACTCTTACCAATATGTTTGATTCGACAACCTAAAGAGCTATCTTGAAGCTTGCAATCAAAATAGAACTATTACACTTAGTAATATTGAACTAAGATCAATAGCTATAATTAGGTGAATGTTCAAACAACCAATCAAACTAACAAAGTTTTATTAATTATTAAAACAATGTAGATGCAAAGTAAGTTCCTTATATAGGGAACTCAAAAATACAAATCCAAAACCTAATAGAACTAAGAAAATATTGGCCAAAGCAATCCTAAACCCTAGGGGATTTGCGGCCAAAAATAAAAAGAAATAAGGAAAAATAAACTAACTACAAACAATAATAGGGATCCTAACTAAACTAGAAAGTGTTTCAACCAAAAAAGGAAGTAATGAAAACACTCCTAAATCCCTAAACTACTAGGATATGTAGCTGCCCCTTGCATACATTAAGGGTGCGCCAACTTGACAAAGTCATGGGTTGACTTGGCTGACCTTGACCTCTTGACTTGTTGACTACTAACTTTGACTTTGACTTGTTGATTTAGTTGACTTAGTTAAAATTCTGATTTTGGTTTAAAGCAATTAACTTCACCATCTTCAAATCAATGTCATCATCAAATGCTCCATTGTTGATCTTATTCAAAGCATGCTTAATGAATAATAATAAAGCTTGCTTGAACTTTTTAGTCCTTCATCTTGTCATAGGTCCACCATATGCTAATGGATCCTTGCTTGGTGTGCTAGGCATGATTGCATCATTCCCCCTTCTTAAAAATGATTTGTCCTCAAATCTTCACCTAAATCAAGATCAAAAGGAGATAAATCAGAAACATTGAAAGTAACATATACACCATACTCACCAGGCAAATCAATATTGCATGCATTGTCATTGACTCGCTCCAAGACTTGAAATGGTCCATCACCACGTGCCATAATCTTGGATTGCCTTTGGTTAGGAGACCTTTCCTTAGGCAGATACACCCAAACCCAGTCTCCAGCTCAAAATCAACCTTCCTTTACCCTTTGTTGGTTTGCTTTGAAATTTGATCATTGTGCCTTTCCAAATTTGCTCTGACTTGCTCATGCAACTTTAACACAAATTCAGCCTTCCTTTTTCCATTTAAATTCACTTGTTCACTCAAAGGTAAAGCAATTAAATCCAATGGACTCAAAGGAATAAACCAAAAACAATTTTAAATGAGCAAAATTATGTAGAAGAATGCAAACTTCTATTATAAGCAAATTCAACGTGAGGTAAAACATCCTCCCAAGACTTCAAATTTCTTTTAAATATAGTACGCAACAATTGACCCAAAGTTCTATTCACAACCTTTGTTTGACCATTGGTTTGTGGAAGACAAGTAGTAGAAAACAACAATTCAGTTCCTAACTTACACCACAAAGTTTTCCGAAAATAACTTAAGAACTTAGTGTCCCTATCACTAACAATAGTTCTAGGCATACCATGTAAATGAACAATTTCCCTAAACAACAAATCAACAACATGTTGTGCATTATCAGTTTTCTTACATACAATGAAATGTGCCATCTTGGAAAACCTATCAACTATAACAAAGATACTATCATGTCCAAACCTAGTTCTAGGCAATCCAAGAATAAAATACGTAGATATATCAATCCAAGGAGAACTAGGAGTAGGAAATGGCATATACAATAAATTGGGTTGCAACTTAGATTTAGCTTATTTATACACAATACACTTATTACAAAATCTAATCACATCCTTTCTCATGTTAGGCCAATACAAATGTTCATTCAATACATCCAAAGTCTTTTGAACACCAAAATGTCCCATTAAACCACCCTCATGTGATTCCCTCAATAACAACTCACACATAGAACACATAGGAATGCATAACCATTTTTCCCTAAACAAGAAGCCATCATACTTATCAAACTTATCAATCACTATGTTCACATGCATTAAAGATAGAACCAAAATCATGGTCATTAGCATACAATTCCTTAATAAATAAAAAATAATATAATTTTATTTCTAAGGAAACAAGTAAAGTATATCTCCTAGATAGTGCATCAGCCACTACATTATCTTTACCTTGCTTATACTTAATGACATAAGGAAACGCCTCAATGAACTTACTCCACCTGGCATGGTGTCTATTCAACTTGTTTTGACCTTTCAAATGCTTTAAACTCTCATGATCAGTATGAATCACAAATACCTTGGGCAATAAATAATGTTGCCAAACATCTAAAGCTCTAACAAGTGCAAACAATTCCTTGTCATAAGTAGGATACTTAGACTTGCTCCACTCAATTTTTCACTAAAGTAAGCTATTGGCTTTCCATCTTGCATAAGAATAGCTCCAATACCTATACCACTAGCATCACAATTAATTTCAAAAGTCTTAGAAAAATCAGGAAGAGAAAGAATATGAGATGAAGTAACCTTGTCTTTTAGCATATTGAATACTTTTTTTTATTGTATCTCCCCACACAAACTTCACATCTTTCTTGACTAACTCA
Source organism: Bocquillonia castaneifolia (assembly GCA_948193215.1). Taxonomy (NCBI): domain Eukaryota; kingdom Viridiplantae; phylum Streptophyta; class Magnoliopsida; order Malpighiales; family Euphorbiaceae; genus Bocquillonia; species Bocquillonia castaneifolia. Next base: position 6,683 of record CANYLF010840560.1, on the reverse strand, counting down.
TTCAATGGGGCAGCTATGGTACTAAAGTCCTTCACAAAGCACCTATAAAAACTCGCTAGTCCATGAAAGCTCCTCACCTCACTAACATTCTTAGGTGTAGGCCAATCTTTGATTGCCTTAACGCTTTCATCATCAACCTCCATACCCTCTACACTAACAACAAAACCAAGAAACACAAGCTTGTTTGTGTAAAAATCACATTTCTTAAAGTTAGCAAAAAATTAGTTTTCATGCAAAACAGCAAGCACTAAACGCACATGTTCAACATGTTCATCCAAAGATTTGCTAAAAATCAGAATATCATCAAAATAAACCACAACAAACTTACCAATGTATGCACACAACACATATGTTGACCTATTCGGACAACTAATCCTTATTTTAATGTTGATCATTAACCTAAGTCCAAGTAATTAACTTTGGCTTCTATTTTAATCTAGTTTTAGAACATTTTAAGTTTTTTCCTCTCAAGAACGATCGTTGTTGAATCAACAATGAGTTCATTGTGGAATCAACGATCATTATTGATTCAACAATGATCATTGTCGATCTTAAACATTTTAGCACAAAAGAAGCAGCAAAGTACATGAACTATGAAGAGCCAACAATGAACGAGACAATGAGCTCATTGTTAAATAAACAACGATCATAGTAAAGGACCAACAAGCTCGTTCCTCATGTTTCAGCCCGGTAACAACGAACTCATGTAATTAACAACGAGTTTGTCACAATTGACAATGAACTCGTTGTTAACTTACAACGATCATTGTCACTTTATCTACAGCATTCTGATTTTAAAGAGAGAGAAAAGAAGAAAACGGATACATTTTGCATTAAATGCTCTCTAACGGTCAAAAACTCAAGTGGGAGTTTAAAAGCAAGTCTCTAACTCATTTTGAATGTAATCAACATCTTTCAATTATTCAATTAAAAGCAAATTACTTCATTTGAGTTGTAAACCCTAATCTATGTTTTATTCTACTATTGTTGATTCAATTGAGCCTTGTGAGCTCTTATAATTCCTTGTAAAAGCTAGCTCTTAGTGAGTGACATTTAGGAATTGATTTGTTAAAAGGTTTAAGTGTTGTCCTAAGATAAAAAAACTTGGGTCAAGGGTTTCTAGTGAGAGAAATACTTGGGATAGGTTTTAGTGGGTTAAGCCTTAAGAAAAACCACATTGTAAGGTTTATAGTGATCCAAAACTCTTGTAATCAATCTTAATTGATAGTGAAATACCCAATTGTGGATTAGGGAGTGGATGTAGGACTTGTTTTGTCCGAACCACTATAAATTCTTTGTCTTGTGATTGGTTGCATTGTTAAGCTTTAATTTTTTAATTATCCACTAATTCACCCTCCTCTTAGTGCATTGGGATTTCAACATGGTTCATAAGTCTCATAAATGTACTATGTGCATTAGTCAAACAAAATGGCATAACAATCAACTCATACAAATGAAACTTAGTCTTAAATGCAATTTTCCATTCACCACCTACGAATTTGATGATAACCACTTTTCAAATCAATTTTTATGAAAATTGAAATACCATGCAATTCATCAAGCATATCATCTAACCTAGGAGTAGGAAAATGATATTTAACAGTTATTTTGATAATTGCATGACAATCAACACATATACGCCAAGAGCCATCTTTCTTAGGCACTAAAATAACAGGAACATCACAAGGACTTAAACTTTCCCTTACATAACCTTTACTTAGAAGCTCTTCAGCCTGACTTTGAAGGTTTTTATTCTCGGCTGGATTAACTCTATAGGCTGGTCTATTTGGAATAATTGAACCAGGAACAAAGTCAATTTGATGCTCAATGCCCTTTAGTGGCGGCAACCCACCTGGCAACTCATCAAGGAACACATTTCTGAATTCCTGCAATAAACTCACAAACAAAATAGGAAGAGAAGGATAGTTCATTAATGTTAAATAAAATTTCCTTGCACAAAAGCACAAGTGCTTGCCTATTTGAACACACAGCTTTTCTCACATCTCACTCTCTAACTAGAAAACTCACTTTTTTCTCACTTTCCTCTCCTTTTTCCTGCGTATCACGCACAAAATTTTTTCTAACTCTCTTATGCACACCCTCTTTAAGCTCTCCTTTTACCACTCTTGGCTCACATCTCCCATTCTTTTCCACACAGCTCTCCTTTTACTTGTCCACCTTTTCTTTTTCATGTGCACTCTCACACTCTTTTTTAGTTTTCTCATATTCAATCACTTTACACTTCAAAACCTTTTGATCCTTGTAGACTTCAATAGGACTAAAAGGAACTCAAAGTATAAAATACATTCTTGTGAGTAAGTGAATATGCATTGGTACGCCCATTATGATTAACATTCCTATTATACAACCAAGGTTTACCCAATAACATATGACATGCATACATAGGAATAACATCATAAAGCACCTCATCATGTTACTTGTTTACAGTAAATTTCACTAACACTTGCATAGTAACACGCAAACCTCCACTTTCATTAAGCCACTGCAATGTGTATGGCCTAGGATGATTAATAGTATTCAAGTTAAGCTTATCAACCATATAAGTGCTAGCAACATTAGTACAACTACCACAATCTATAATCAAGCTACAAACAACATTTTGTACTTTACATCCAGTGTGGAAAATGTTTTCCCTTTGTAAGTCATCATCATCCCTATGTTGCAAAGTAAGTCATCTAATGGTTACAAGTAATTCACCTTGCTCCCCTTGTTGATTAGCTTCCTCATCATCACTACAATCCTCTAATTCAGGCATGCCACTATAATCACCTTTGGGCTCATCATCTTCATTATCACTTACATAGACCAACTCACCTCCACAAATAGCCATAGTTCATTTGTTTGGACATTAAGATGACATATGTCCATAACCCAAACATTTGAAGCATTGAACCTTCTTTGGCTTATTCTCACCTTGCGAACTCACCTTATCACTAGGTTTAGGGACTGGTTTGGAGTCTTTGGACACCTCACAAGCCTTTTTAGGGGGCTAGTTGCTCCCTTTCCAAGTACCACTCCACTTAGGCATTGGGGCAGCACTCCTTGGCTTAGCCTTCAATTGCTTTTCAACCTTTTTGGCCGTGTGCAACATATCTTCCATCTCAATATAATGCGACAATTCAACAATGTCAGCAATTTCATGATTTAAACCATGCAAAAACCTACCCATCGCAGCCTCCCTGTCCTCATCTATGTTAGCTTTAATCATAGCTATTTCTATAGATTGACAGTACTCCTCAACACTCTTACTACCTTACACTAAATTTTGTAATTTATTGTACAACTCCCCTTGGTAGTGCGATGGCACAAGCATCTTACGCATAATGTGTTTAACCTCATTCCATGAACCAATTTCAGGTTCACAATTACGCATCCTATTAGACTATAGTTGGTCCCACCAAATTGCGGCATTATCAACGAATTCAATAACAGCTAATCTAACCTTTTTAAGCTCACTATAGTCATGACATTCAAACACACACTCATCTTTCTTTTCCCATTCTAGATAGGCTTCAGGGTCACTCCTACCATGGAAAATTGAAATTTTAAGCTTAATACTACCTAAATTATTATCAACTTTAGGCTGGAAATTAGTTCTAGATCTTCTAGACTTACCCTCTTGATCATCTCTACTTTTAAAATTTCGAGAACCTTCACCCATAATTATATTTTTCAATTCCTCTAATTGAAAATTATAAGTGTCATTCATTTGTTTTATCTTATGATCTATAATACCCTCAACAGCCTCCATTTACACCTTTAAACTAGGTATACGGTCATCATCATTACCTTCAGGTGTAGACATCATGGTTAACAAATAAAAGAAAACAAAGAAAAGATCACTCCCTTACATGTTTACTCACAAGAAATTAGATGTTCAAAATCAATTCCTTTAAAATTAAACCAATTTGTAAGCAAGTAATCCCAAATACAAGCTTAATAACTAACCAAACAATTATTAATTCTATGGTTTAAAAGAACACTCAGGAATCAATAAAATAGAAAATTAAACTCGTGAACGAGTCAAGCTTAAATTGATTCAAAAAAAAAACCCAATTTAACCCAAGAAAAGCTTTTTAAAGAAAACTCAAGTTCACTCTCCCAAAAGCATTTTCAAACAATCACAATACTCTTCAAATCAATTTAAGGTTCTAAAAAATGTGGAATAATAACTGACCAACATAACTAAACACAATTCACTACAATCAATCACAATTGATCACAACCAGCATAAATCTGCCCCAAGGAATTTTGGACAGCAATAATCACCAAAACAAATGATTTTTTTAATGTATTAGGTGCGGATAGAATTGCACTCACTTGCACATGAATTTTTTTTTGGTAGACTATGAAAATTTGCTGACATAATTAATGCAAATAGAATTTTGGCTCAATATAGCTTCAATCCCCTTCTATTAACACCAAAGAAACCACAAAACACAAAGAACAACAAGGAAAAAAGGTGCAGACAACAAGCAATTAACAAGGTTGCAGATTCAACAATTGTAATCCCACAACACACAGAATTGAGTAGAAGAAGAAGACAGACTCAAAATTGAGAAGAAAATAAGGAAAATTTAACCAAACTTACAAGATTATCTCTGATACCAATTGATGCGATACTAAACCCATTGATACATTCAAACACCAATTTAGATTTAGTGGAATTCACAAACTATTAAAATCGAGTTCTATATAGAGAAAACAACCTTACCTATAACACCCTTAAAAAATAATAAAATAAAATATATGATAAAAATATTTTGGAGGATTTAAAAATATTATTCAAAAGAATTTTTATAACTTAATCCGGATGTATTGGTAAAAAATAATTAAATTATTATTATAAAGATTAAGATGTAATTTATAAAATATCTAAAGGTTAATATAGTAATTAACCATAAACATCATCATCATTATTATTATTATTATTATTATTATTATTATTATTAAAAAGAAAGAAAGAGAGAATAGACGTTGTCTTCTTCCTTTTCTTCTTTAATATATATATAATCTCTCAATTTTCTAACTCCCATAACTCACACATATGGAGTTAGAATCAAATAATTTTGGTGTCTATGGATTCCTGGTATTTCAACCTTCATTTTAAGTGGTATATTACTGAATTTTACAGGGTGGAATTTACAGATCTGAGGTAAGAAATTCTAAATAGAATTTCTCAATTTCTGTTAAATTCGTTTATTATTTTATAAAACTGATTAAATATCTGTAATCTAGAGCTTGAGAGGAGTCCGTTTGTGCTTTTAGAATTTAATTCTGACACCGTTTATACAGGTGGGTCCCACGGGGGTATTATTCACGTATATGGTACTGTTTCATACATATGATACTGTTCATATATACAGTATTGTTTTCATGCATACGGTACTATTTCATACATATGGTACTGTTCATATATACAGTACTGTTTATATATACGGTTTCTATTCACAGGCTATTTTTCGTGCTGATCTTAATGGTACAATTAAAATCTAAAGATTAGATGCCGGTAATCTCTAAAAGCCTTTTTATATAATTTTAGCAGTGTTTTTAAATAAATAATTTGAATAATAATTATGTCCCAAAAATTAGTAAAAATTATGTTGAACATGAATTCATATAGGTTTTGGATAAAGAGCATCAAGATTGGAGTAAATGAATTATAATCGCTAGTCAAGTGAGGAAATAAGTATTTTTATGTGTGTGAGGGTACCCCGGTTGTACCTCTGGATTATTGAGTTTTGCATGCTAAATGTTAGTATGTATTTGTTGTGTGACATATATATATAAATAGGTGGATTTAATTATTATGGTATATTAAATGGGTAATTAATTAATTAATTAAATTTGGGTATATTAAATGGAAAATTTCTGTGTGTGCTTATTTATTATATTTTTTATAGATTGAATTGATATTGGTAAAATGGATAATTTAATTGATGAATTATGAAATAATGGAAAGGTATTTGTGATATGGAATATAAGTAAATATTTAAATGATTAACTAAATTTGTGTATATTGAGTAGAAATAATTTTATAACCAGAAGATGAGGTATGGAAGAATGATACTTGAATGAGTTGAGATTGATTGATTTATGAGATTATTAATGAGTTGATTGTCTAAATGATTGGTTAAAAAATTGGTAACCCAAAAGATGATGGAAAATGAATGGTTTATGATTGGACAACAAGAGGTTGTTCCAAATGAAAAGATGAGAAATTAAAAAAAAATGTGATTAGGTTACCTCTCCTTTAACCTTTCTTTTAGATGATTTAACCAATTATAGAAATTGATTATGATGTGCTGTGATGTGGAATTGGTTGACTTGTGAATTTGTGGCTGATTGAGAAATTGTGATGTATTGTGAGTTGAATTGATTGTGATTGTGTTTGAAATGGGCATGGTTGACTCGAGGAAAAAGGGTTGTGTGTTTCGGGTAAGCTGAGCTGGTGGGATAGCTGCCTGTCGAGGGATGGTGAGACTGAGCTGGTGGGATAGTCTCGTCGGTGGCCACCTAGTTATATATGTGAAAGAATGAGAAAAATGATTTGGTGAGGATGAGTCATCCGCCCAATTTTGTGAATGAGTTTGTGAATTTTGGTGATTCATGTGTATATAGTTGAATTGTCATTATGGTGTGAAATTGATTGAATTGAGATT
>CANYLF010840350.1:0-13245 GCA_948193215.1 Bocquillonia castaneifolia | reverse complement strand
AATTCCTAGATATTTGGTAAACTACAACTTAATCTTTATAGAAATTTTTCTTACAATTACATCCGGACTAAATTGTAAAAATTTTCTTTTGCAAAAATATCTATATAAATCATCCAACTTATATATTTTTTTATTATATATATTATTATTATTATTATGATTATTTTAGTATGATTATTATTATTTTTTAGAATGTTACAAAAAAATATAAAAATAGCATAAGAATTAATGTAAGATTTTTAAAAAAGAACAAAAATATAAAATAAACAAAAAAAATCAAAGGCATAATATATATATCATAAACAAGATATTTCTTCTTACCTTTTCTAAGTTTTCAGCAATACACCAAAGAAAGCTTCCACCGTTACCTTTAAAAATCATCCATCATCCAAGTCACAAAAAAAAAAGAAAAAAAGAAACAGAAGATGACAATATTGAGAGAAATATTTATTAAAAACTCAATGACAAATTAAAAAACAGAGGAGAAATTATGAAACAGAAGAATAAGGAAAATATTTATCAAAAATATAAATTAAAGAGTAAAAAAACATATATAAATATAAGGATCTGCGTTTTTAAAAAACAAAAGGCAAAAATGTTTTTATTTTTTGTATAATTTTATTGATCTTTATAAAGATCTAACCCATATTATACTTAGATCTATTTTATAACAGAAGATTAAGGAGAATATTTATCAAAAAATATAAATTAAAGAGCAAAAAAAATATAAATTAAAGAGCAAAAAAATATATAAATTAAAGAGCAAAAAAAACATACATAAAATATAAGGATCTGCGTTTTTAAAAACAAAAGGCACAAATTTGTTTATTGGTTTGTATATTTTTTTTGATCTTTATAAAGATCTAACCCATATTATAATTAGATATATTTTATAACAGATCAATAATCAACATGAAAATAAAAAAAAACTTAACATCAGAAGTTGGGACCTTAAAAAAATAAAAATATTACATTTTTCTGTTATGTTCAAGTCATTTGTGGCGTAAAGGAATGGTCAACAAACTCAATAGACAGTTAGACACCGAGGAGGATGAAGAAACAATGGGAGAGGTGAAGATAAAAGTGGAGGCGGCTATAGGAAATTAGGGTTTTTTTTTTAATTAGGGTTGGACTTGGGAGAGAAGAGAAGAGAGAAAGACAGAGGAGTGAGGAAGACAAGAGGGGCGGCGTGAGAAATGAGTGGGAGGGAGGGGTAGGGTTAGTAAGTGGGTGTATATATATAAGCCTAATAGGAGGTAGTTTTATGTTAGGGTTTTATAATTTCGGTTTTCAGTCGGTTCGGTCAAAAAATCTCCTCCCATTGAACTGAAAACTAAAAACCGCAATTTTCGATAACCCCCACTAAACCAGACCGCAATTCCAAATTAACCGAACCAAATTGCAAAAAATGATTCGATTTGATTTGAATTTTTGGTTATTTCAGTTTTTTGCACAGCCCTATTGGCAATAAAAGTAATACTTCATAAAATGATGCAACTACTCTAGCAGTTACCATAGCATTACAACACCCAACTGAATTTCACTCACAGATGGGAGACAGGACTCCAGGAATCTTTCACATCCCTCAGGCCATTTTGACAGTTAGGTGAGCACACCGTGTCATCCAAAAATTGCAGAATTGGATATAATCAAAGGCAAAATTATCCACAAAAAAAAAAAACTAAACTTGTATTTTGACAAATTATATCTCAAACTTGATTTCAATAATTATATAACAAATTCTCTTTATCATATGACTTACGGTAATATTTTTTTGACCTTTTTTTAAAGAATAGATTAATATGTAGTTATTGAAAGCTTATGATATGATTGTTAAAAGTCAAAATATTTTTTTGGTAATTAAACCAATAATAATAAATATAGCACTAGCATATTGGGGAGCAGAATTTTCCATGACATCCAAACTCCAAAGCACAAATTATCAAATAAAAAAACCCTGGTGATGATTTCTTGTCAAAGTGAACCAAAGTGTGAGTAAATAATGAAGTATCCAACAGGCTAAAATTGAAAATCTCCAAATTGAGGTCCACATCTCATTTTCACCAATCATACCAAAATTTCTCCCTGGCACATATTCTAACACACAAAGCGTCACTACTTCACCCTCCTAGTTTAGCTCTTAGAAGATTGCTTCTCCTTTGCCTTCTGAATCTTCAAAACCTTCTTCACAATCTTTTGCTCTTCCACCAAAAAGGCCCGGATAATCCTGTATAAACAATCAACAAAAGAAATAAATCATTCATTATCAAAATTGGAAACACACTCCAGCAAAAACCGAGTCCAGATGACATACCTCTCCCTAACAGCACCTCCAGACAATACACCGCCATAAGCACGATTGACGGTGCGTCGATTCCTGGCCAATCTGGATCTCTTGTATTCAGCAGGTCTCAGGTGAGGAATCTGAAATTTGACAAGCCGACACCAACCAGTCAGACTTAGGCTTTGTAATGATCTCATGAAGAATTCATCAACGTATTTATCCAATAAAAACTTGGGATGAGCAAAACACTTACAAATCATAAGAAATTACGGTAAAAGGAAAAAAAAGGAAACAGAAAGACAGTACAGATACAGAGTTATCACATGTTGATGCGTTCCAAGTTCAAACACCATAAAAAAAACTTAAGGCACACCAATGGCCAATCACACAAATCTAACACTATACATAAAGACTGTGAAATGGATAGCAGTAAAAACACTTTATATATAAACAACGGGTCATTGTGATTTACTGTAGATGAATAGCCTCAGTATGTGTCTATGGTTAGAGAAATGTAAGAGGAACTCACGGTTTAACATTCTCCAGAGAAGGATTTGTATCATCATTCAAACAAGTAGAGTGATGAATCAGCCAACAAAATAGTTGAACAATTCAGAACTTAAAATCATACAAGCATTTGCGCATGCTAATGAACATCATCTAGGCTAGTAATCCATCATGTACTGCTCAAGGATGTTGCAAAGCACAAGGGAAAAAAAATCTCACAATAGGGTAATTTCACACAACTCAGTCCTCAGAAAATACGTAAAAATGCAAAACACCATGGGGAGCGATACAAGGCATATAATATGATAATGTATACATAGAGTCAGCAATCAATCAAAGCATACAAGCAAGCATTTTTCTTGATCAATTCAAATACATAAAATGAAACTCAGTAAAAAAAATGGCTAACACAAGCATTTCGTTTCTTAAAAATACAAAAATGCCATCAATGTGAGATGCATTCAGATCCAGATCAATCAATACAAACACAAACGAGCACAACAAGAAGAAGAAACGTACGCCTTGAATTCTCTTGCCAGTGACTGGACATTTAGGACCATTAGCTCTCTTCTTGGTGGTCTGATACACCAATTTGCCACCTTCATTTCATTTCAAACATCCAATTAAACCCTAAATTAATCACTTCAATATAATTTCAAAAACAAAAAAAAAAAAACTCATTTTAAGCATAATTAAAAGATTTGCTAACCAGGAGTCTTGACAACCCGATGCTGGTTTGATTTGGTGGCATAACTGTGCCTTTTACGGTATGTGAGTCGCTGAACCATTTTGGCTTGGCCTTCTTCTTCGTGAGAGTGTACGCTAAAGAGAGAGGCTGAGACCAAAGGGTGTGTTTGATTGGAGATTGTTTATAAGTAGGGTTTCTTTTTCGTTTTACACAAACCCTAGATCCGACGGCTGTTATTTTCCCACACTTCTTTATTATTTACGGTTTGGATTGGACCATACGTGTTTCACCTGGTCAAGCTTTCGTAAATGGACCGGGCTCATAAAAACATGTAAAGCTAATATTACTATATTATATAGGGAAATCTTTATTTTTACATAAAAGCGATACTTTATTTAGTAAAATATCCTCTTTTTTAAATATTTACACCTCTATCTAAAAATGTTATTTTAATTAGTAAATACCCCCTCATGAGAAACACTTATGAAACATCAAAAAATGAATTCATCAAATAACAAAAAAGCACATTAAAATATATATGAAACACATATGTAACAATAGAAAAAAGATATTTTACATCAAAAAATGTTTATGAAACATCAAAAAAAATGTTTATGAAACATCAAAAAATCAATACATCAAAATAAATACATCATTATTTTGAGTTATTTCTACAAGTTTTTTTGTTGTGTCCATATATTCTACATGTGTTTTATACATCTATTTTTTTTAGCTCAAATGCAGATTTTATTCTTCTCTTTCTTGGTCTTCATAATTTAGCTCTTCCTTTTGGTGGTAACAACTTATATTCTCCCTAAGTGTCTTCGTCTTCCATTTGGAATCTGTTACAAGTGCAGTTTTTATCATGGATTTCATATATGTCGTCGCCTGTTGGCTCTACCTGTTTGAGAATCGCATATGATCAATTATGAAACATTTATGAGATACTTGAGAAGACAATTATGAGATAAACCTTGATGTTTTATGTTTTAGTTTTATGAGATAAACAATTATGAAACATATGTGAAACACATAAAGAAAAAATTGTGAAACATTTATGAAACATAAAAAAAATGAATACATCATATAACCAAAAACACATATGAAACAACAAAAAATGAATACATCAGATAACAAAAAAACTCATATTAAACCATATGTGAAACACATATGAAACATATGTAAAACACAAAAGGAACATTTATGAAAAACGTAAAACAAATAAGAAACATATACGAAACATAAAAAAAAAAAAAATGAATACATCAGATAATAAAAAAAACTCATTTTATATGTGAAACACATAAGAAATATTTATAAAATATTTTTGAAACATTTTAAAAAAATGAATATATCATATAACCAAAAACACATTGAAACATATATGAAACACTTATGAAATGTCAATACATGTTCAGGAGAAAAAACACATAAACAACAATAAAAAAAAATAGATTGAAGCTCAAAAAGGAGAACGAAGAAGCAAAAAAATGCAAACAAAGTGAAAAACACTCAACACAGAAGATCAAAAGTAATAGCAAAAGTTTGTAGAACATCATATCTGAAAAATAAAAGCAATAACAAAAGTGTGTAGATTAAGCATCAACAGCAACACCATCATCAACAACATCATCATCAACATCAACAGTAAACATGAGCAAAAACAACTCCGATAAATAACGAACAGATAAGAAAACAAAGGAAAAGGTACGTCGTCAACAGAAAAAAAAAAAGAAAAAAAGAGAAAAGTAAAATGTAGAGAGAGAATGTTATGAAAAAGAGAACATAACAGTAGAGAGAGAGAGAGAGAGATGATAATGAAGAAGAAGGGCACAAAAAAAATTAGAAGAAAAAAGAAGAAAAAAATGTAGAGATAAAAAACGTAAAAGAAAGAAAAAGAGAGAGAGAGAGAGAATGATAAGATAAGATAAAATAAGATAAGGTAAGGGCGATAATAGATAGAGCGTAGAGAATACAAATATTCTATAAATTATAGTAAAAACAAAAAAAAATGGTAAGAAAAGATAAGGGTGTAATTCCCCTATTATATAGGCATGTTATTATTCTTTAATCTTTTTCTTAGCAATACAGGCGTTTGATGTTGGTCCAAAACACCTATTTAGTTATTTTTATTTAACATATTGATTATTTGTTTGTTTTATTGTAAGTTTGTAATGGCATGGAAGCAATTATTAGGGCATCCTTTAGCAGTTAAAAAATAATTTTGGAAACTATAATTAACTTGAGAATTTCACCTTCTTGCTTTCAAAAATATTTACTACAAACATGTACAAAAATAAACATATTTTTTTCTTTGAAAATTGGCATACAAAATTGAAAATTACATCAGTACTAAATGCTTCTTAGTGTGAAGTTTTTCGGTGCACTTAATCTGAGTTCTCTTTTTTTTTTTTTGAAAGATGCACTTAATCTGAGTTAAATATTTAATAGGAGAAATTCTAGGATTATCTTGCTTTTTCTATACTTCATCTTTTACTTAGCTTTTATCATTGTAGGAACTTCCAAATTCCAATGGTATGCAACAATCTATTGTTGATCAAAGATTAAAAGAAATGCATAGCACATTAATATGATTAAGGATTTCTGACACGATTTTTCTGTTACCATTTAAAATTTTCCTAATAAAAAATGTTAGCATCATTTTATTCAATATTTGCATATTGCCATTGTCTTTGAATAATGTTTCTTCTAAATAAATTGGTATCAAAATTCGCTCTCTATATAGACAAGAATTAAAATAAGGAATAAGATTTACAGTAGAGCTAAATGCCTACATATATTATATTTATATTTATATTTATATATTAATCATCAAGAAGGAAAGAGCAAAAATGATGGCTCTACATGTATCTTCCTACCAACAAAATTGATCTTGTTCAATTTGTTACTGCACCATATTAGTTGGTCTGTCGTAATTTTGGACATGTTGAGGACCCTTGATACTAACTTCATATCCACTTGTGAGAAGAAATAAAGCACCTGATCTGAACTACTACTACTGCTACTTCCTCCTTGATTCTTATGGAACTTCTTTAATATACAGTTTCCACTCCTCAGTATCTCTTTCAGCTTCTTCTCCTTCTGCATTACACCAAATAAAAGTATGTAAATCTTGTCTGAAATGTACAGATTGGAAATCTATTAACAACTCACCTTTTGTAGACTTGTTCTGACTTCTGTCAAAAGCTCTAGCTCTGCAGGATCCTGAGGTTCGATTTGAGTTCCTCTTCGACTCTTTGGAATCGTTGTACTATTTGCATCTTTGTCAGCTCGAACGAATCGCCAGAATATTCGTATCGATTCTTCCAGGATTTCTACTAGTGTGCCACTTGTAATTGCATAATCATCACCTTTTGCTGCTTTTCTTCTGGCCTTTTTATCTTTCATGCTGTCTTCTGCAGAACAATTGAGCTTCTGTTAGTCGAATGCCCTTCTTTCAGACTCCTGCTGCTGAATCAAGAAATAATTATATATGCATTTATTAGTGTTCTAACCTCGGATGAGAGGAACCTGAAGGAGATTTCGCAGAACGCAACGATTTTTGACGTAATATTGTACTCTGGGATCTTCAAAAGGTTCGTTTTCTATAAATCTCTGCATCAGAACCTGAAACTGCTGAAATTCACCAGCAACTTCATTGTAACTACGAATTCCGTAGGTTTCAGAATCCCATATCTCAAGTGCTTTCTCGTACTGCCAGTGAAGGATTTCCCATGAAAGGCACATTTGACCAACATATACCATTTCCAAATCGCTATGCAAATCTTTAATGAAGCTCATCATTGGATCACAAGTGGAATTTTTGCGCTTTCCAGGAAGGAATTTCTGCGAAAGTAGGGATGTCAATGCTGGAGTTGAGGCTTTACCGCTTGAAATTGATTTAAGTGGATCCTTTGATTGAAGAAAGCCTATGTACACATCACCATTAAAAAAAAAAGAATCGAGTCAAACCAATCTAGTAATGTAATTTAAGAGACAGAAATTAGTTCAGTTTTTCTTGTCTAGACCACTAGTGACAAATATGTAAATTTTTTAATCCTATTAATTTGTTGCCTCTAGTAGTCCACTGGACCATGATCTAGGCAAGTATTTTCTATAATTTGCGAACCTCACTAGCTAAGTGGTAGGTCTAAACTCCAAAAGGCATTGATCAAATAATGCACATGTTTTGTATTTTTTTTTTTAAACAAACATTTTCTACTATATTAGAAAAGAAAAGATTACGTGGATCATAATAGGAAACAGATCAGGATTAATTAAGTTGCAGAAGAAGGTGAGATTTAGGTAAAGCAATTCTATAATAAGATAATATGCTGAATGAAATCATGTATCTAAATTGAAAGTTAAAGGTAGGTAGGATAACATTAAGATAATGCTACATGCACCTTCAACTTTAAATTGAAAGTTAAAGGTAGGTAGGATAACATTAAGATAATGCTATATGCACCTTCAACTAACTATAATTCTGATTTAAGCATTTGGGTTCGCTCCACATGCACAATTTTGTTGACCCATATATATATATGTATATAATCTGATAAGTAGCTTTACAGTGAAAAAGCACACATCAGAGTGCCCTTTTGAAAGTGCAAACTAATTAAGGGAACTGATAGAAGTTTGTTTTCCATACCTAGTCATATCCTATGCGAAAAGCAAAGTTAAAAGTTGCAGCAAACTACGAGGGGAGAGTCTTATGAACTAGAGATGCATTTCTAGCCGTGCAACTTATTTTATTTTTTTGAGTCCGGGAATGAGGGATTCGAACATGAGACTGCCCGTATTTTATTTTTTTAGATAAGGGAAAGAGGAATTCAAACATGAGAGACTTTCAGGCAAGTCGATCCTGCCGGCATAGACTTGATTATCTAGTTTGTGATATATGCATGAATGTCTAGATGGTAGGGTAAAAGAAAGGGTGAGTTCACAAAGTAGATACAAGATTCCTTCTATCTTCTGCAGTTTTGTGTGATTATTACCCTATTTACAAGTACTTGCTTCTGTAACCAAACGAACTAGATTTAGTGGGACCTTTCTCCTAACTTCTAAAAGACTACAAAAGGTAGGTTGTGCAATTGATTGGAAGTAGGATTTTATTGCAATGACTTCCTATTCATTTTGTCAATTGACATTATCTAAACACACGGTCTGAAAAAAAAAATTTCAATGACTTGAACAAAAATTTTAGGAAAAAATATAATAAGCAAATGAAAAATCAAATGTTTGCAGAAATTAAAGTTGGTATCAAGAAACTTACCTAATGCATACATCTTCTGGTAATTCAAGATATCGAATTTTCGCATTCGTTCCCTGTAACTCTTGTAGAACTTGTGAAGCTCACCCATCCTATCTTCATGCTGAAACTTCTCATCAATCTTCCATGGTTTTAAATCTTCCATTATTTTTGGTGACTCATCTTCCTCTAAGATTGTTGGCAAACCAGTAGCTCTGACCTTTTTTAGTTCCATTTTGAGCTGCTCTATTAGCTCTTGATGTTCCCATAATATTTCCAAGTCATTTGAATCTTCAGCATCTCCAGCCGACGATGATTCCTGAGAAGCAGACTTCTCAGAATCATCTTCCTTTTCGTTGTAACTCGGTTCTTCTTGTTCTGAAATGTTGTAAAATTGAACATCTTTCTTATCTGAATTCTGCATATTGTGCTCCTCTAGAGTCTTGAGCTCTTCTAATATCTCACTATCTTCCTCATCAGAATCATTAGCTCCATATTCAGCACTCGAATTATGCAAGCTCATACCATCCAACTCGGCTTCTTCTTCTTCTTCGGATAATTCTTCTGCTTTCTTCCCTTTCGTTTCTCTCAAAGTAACAAATTTGAAAGCATATTCGAAATCTTTATCCGACACGAATACATCGTTCATTGAAGGAATAAAACGACCTATAACCTCATGACTTGATGTAATAGAATCAGAATCAGAATCATGAAGAGCAACAAAGTCCTTCTCTGACAAGAACTTATCATCATCATCTCTTGAAACTTGATGATCACTACTCCACACATGGTTCTTCTCCCCATTAATGGCCATTCCATTTTCCAAAATAGACCCTTCAATGTTTTTTTCAGCCTCAAGTTTCTGTATCACCTCTTCTTTACTCTGCTCACGAATAGATTCTGCTTCTGATTTCTGGTCGCGTAAATTTCTACCACTGATGGTCTCTCTGTGGGCTGTAGAATCAGCATATAATTCTTTTACTGTAAGGCTTAAAACCTCTGGCTTCTCCAAGTAGAGATTAGAATCTGTACTAGACGAAAACTCGTACTTATTTGTAGTCATAGATGAAACAGAATCTGAAACAATTGGCTCATAATTCTCTCTATATGTTTGATACTGAAATTTGAAAACGAATTTTGATGTTTCTTCTTCTTCTTTCTCGAAAACATCATTTTCTTTTGTGTGATTAAATTCAGTGACATCATCTTCTTGTTCATTGGGCTCATCAACTCCTTTCTCATTACTGTTCGAGTCGATATCTAAACAGTTCGAGCTGTTTGTATAGGAAAAAGAATCAACCTTAATCCTGTAATTAAAATCAATGACTTAAATATTTAAAAATATTTACCAATTAAATAAATAATCTTTTAAAAAAAGAAAAAAAAAAGTGGAATACCTGAAAATAGCTCTTCTGAGGAAACGGAACAGAGCAAGGAACAGAGCAGAAACAGAGACCCAGAAAGAATGAGCAGAGAAAATCAATTTTTGATGGAGAAACAGATTAAAAGAACCCATAATCAATAATCTGAAATGGGTAATGGGAAAAAATTGAAATTGGGTACCCATCAATTTAACCCATGAATATTGTGTTTATTCATGTTGAAGCAAAAACAGAGCGGTCATAGAAAAACTTGATATCGAGTTTGAAAAACTAAAAACAGAGAATGGACTCGTCACCTGTATAAACAAACAAACAAATAAATAAATAAGAAACAATGTCAAAATCAGAGTCTTTATGCATGCTAATCTGATGCAGAGAAGTTGAAATCTGACCTACAAAGAGGAACAGAGAGAGAGGGATCATTGTTAGGCAAGAGTTTCAAGGACAGAAAAGAACATGTCAGCAACTGAAGTTTTTTTTTTTCCTCTATTGGGATGTTGATGAGAATGAGATTGCTTAGAGCCTTGGAATTCTCGAGACCGTTATGTGTGATTTTGAGAATTAGAAGAAGATTTTGTTTCAGTTGAAGTGTCTGCTTTGTCTTGTGTTTTTTTTAATATAATGATATTTGAAAGAGAAATAAAACAAGAGATGAATTGGGTCAAACTGAAACTTTACGTCTTCATATGCATAGTAATTTTTTTTCTTAAGAGGAGAATTGAAACTTGAAAATTTTAGGTCTTTTTTAGATTATTAGTAATAAGAATTTTTTTTGCAAATTTGGGTGTATTGATTTGATTTGAGATGGGGAAGAAAATGCCATGGTAAGCATTGAAATGATGGACTTTTAGTCGGTGAGAAATTGATTAACAAAGGCGTGTAAATTGGTGGTGCCACCAATTAGCTTGCGAACGAGAAACGAGAGAGTTGACGCTTTGACGCATATTAAAACAAACAAAGAGGAAGGAAGGTTAGAGGAAAAAGGCAAAACTTAAATTCCCAAAGAAGTGTACCTTTTTTTCTCCTCATATAACCTTAATTAGATCAATCGATTGAGATAGGTGCAAATCTTGCTAATTAAAATTTAGGATTGACTTAAATCCACGTGTGTTGAAAGCAGAAACAACAACAATATTGAAAAAGGGTAGCAAAATGGTTTTGCCTTGTGGTCTACTACGGGCAACTTATGTAAGATAAAAGACAACAGGTTGTTGCCAAAGATAAGAGCGGTGGCCTGATCGGTGCCTGCCAGCCTAGGGGCATTCTCCCTTAACATTCCATATGGAAAGAGAGAGAGCCCTCCACCGTTTCATTTCAAACTCTTACATAGTGTATATGATTTTTTTAATGTTATATTTCACATAAAAAGAATAGGCCAAATTGTAAAAAAAAAAACTCTATACTTTTAACTTTTTTTTTAAAAGTTAAATCCAATTCTTTAAGATTTAACATTATATAATATTTACTTTATAATTTTTACCTTAGAATTTCAGTTAGAAAATTTTGATATTAGTAACTGATTTTGCTAACGTGTTATCGTCGAAATCCCTATCATCAAAAGAAGCGATGAGTCGGTAAAAATTAAGCTGATTAATCACCCTTAGAAAACGACGTCGTTTTTTTTAGCTTAGGACATTAACAACAAAACCCCAAAATAACCCTAATCTTATTTTTCAGTGTACCTCCATATAATTTGGAAAGCAATAGTGTATTAGGAGAGGATACAAATCTTAATTTCATATCGAGTTGGGAGTAAAATTAGGTTTGTATTCTCTTCTGATGCATTATTACTTTCAAAATTGTATGGAACTAAAAAGAAGATTACGGTTCATTTTTTGTTTGTTATTGGAGGAGAAGATGTAATTTAGGTTTTTGTTGTTAATGCCCTAAACTAATGAAAACGACGTCGTTTTCTAAGGGTGATTAGTCAGCTTAATTTTTATCGACTCATCGCCTCTTTTAATGATAGTGAATCCGACGATGACATATTAGTAAAATCAGCTACTAATTTCAAATTTTTCTGACTGTAATTCTATATTAGAAAAAAATTATAAAGTGAAGATTATATAGTGTTAAATCTTACAGAATTAGATATAATTTGCAAAAAGTTAAAAGTAGATGTTTTTTTTTTAAATTTGGCCAAAAGAACAACGATGTTAAATTTGACATAATTATTTTTGATGTATAATATAGTAACCAAATTTAACATCAAACATAATATAACATACATATATAGGGTTGTAATTCGATTAAATAGAGCCAAATTTTAATATGTTACCGGTATATTTATTAAATGAGTCAGACTCAAATTTAGTTTTTAAAGTCAATTAGTGAGCAAATGGATATCTTATATCCATTTGAAATTCACAAACTTAGTTCAACCTTTTTAAACTTGATCTTTTTGTTTATAAATATTAATTAAACATATGTATATTAAATGAATTCCTCAATAAAATTACAGGTTTCTAAATGAACAGTTTCAAAATTTCTAATCAAAAAAAGGGTTAAATATCTTAACATTCTAACTCATGTGATTTAAATAAATAAATATAAATTTGGGTTTAAATCGGAAAGCTCAAGCTAAACTTGTTAACTAGTGAAATATCACAAGGGCTAAGGTTCATTTATATCCTAAAGCATAAATCAGACATGACAATGCATCAATATCGCATTACAATATAATTTTTAATTTCAATCTATAACATATATAAAAGTGGGAAGGGGGGAGGGGAAACAGGTAAATTGATCCCCTTACCCTTCCCTAATTAGATTATTGAAAGGTTTTAATGAAGGTTAAAATAGTTATTTACTAATTATTTTAATTAATTAATGACAAATGTGGAATTCCTTAATCAATTAGAATTAGGATACATTTATTAATAAATAAAATAAAATCCTTAGTCAATTAGGATTTAAAATATACATTAATTATAAATTATATATTAATATAATTAAAATTTTAACCATACATTAAAAAATAATAATTGAAAAATATATATAAATCCATATAATATGTGGATTTAGCTAAATTTAATCATAAAATTTTAAATTAGTATAATTAAAATTATAAATATATATTATTAGGATTAAAAGATATTTATTAATAATAAAAATTATATATTTAGTGAAATTT
>CANYLF010839375.1:0-10331 GCA_948193215.1 Bocquillonia castaneifolia | reverse complement strand
TATTTTCAAATTGTTGAAATTGCATTTTGCCTTGTTTTTAATTACTTGTTTGTTTAGTGAAATTGAGTTAGGTTGTTTGCTTTGCTTATGCTTGATTGTTATTACTTTAGTTTGTTCACTCTATAATCTATTTGATTGCTTGAATTATTGTTTGTGAATTGTGTGATCAATATTCAAAATAACAAACTCTCTTGGGAAATGAATTTATTTTTATTACTTTGACCCGTGCACTTGCGGCGCTAGTCACTTTAATCTTTAACCTATTTCTAAATCTAGCGAAAATTTTACCGAAAATTGGACAGAGTCTCCCCTATAATTATTCAAATCTCCCCAATAAATGAGGCCAATCCTGCAATTTAAACAGCACTTCTATATACATTCACACTGCTAGGCCAACCAAAAAATTACCCAGACTTTATAAATCACAACCTAAATCTACCAGCACACATGCAAATCATAATTTCACAAGCTATATCTACCAGCACAAGCAAATCACAATTTTCACAACCTAATTTCACCACTACATGCAAATGAACATATTCTCAAACCTATCACTACAAAACATAGCCATCATTTAGACAAACGTGTGTGTGTGTGTGTGTGTGTATAAAACATGCATATTACATTTATTTGAAATCTAAATAATCATATAAATCAATTATACCAAACAAGCAAAATTGGTTGAATTTTTTTAATTCAATATGTTAAAAACACTTACTTGATATTCCAAGCAAGCAAGCAAGTAATCAATCAAAAATCTTTCACGTCCTCGAGCCGAATTCAATTACACAAACTACTATCAACCTATACACATTTTTAGGACACATCAGCGTACACCTTTTACAAAATGCCTAAAATAAAGTAATAAAGATATATAAAACTTACTTCAATATCGGACGGAAAAAAATAATCCTATATACGCAAGCTGAAAGCAAAGAAAAATTTAACAACCTATACGAATTTAAGAAAAAAAACCTATTGGATTTTTTAGTTTCATAAAAATACACAATTTACAATATACACTCAAAAATTATGTACTATATGATTTTAAAAAATTAAAAAGAGAAAATAATAGGCTTTAAGTTAGTCAAAGGAAACAAAAAATAGTGATAAATTATTATTTGAAAATTTGTTTACCCAAAGAAAATTTATTTGGGTAACCAAATATTCAAATAATAATTTCTCCCTATTTTTTTTTCATTTACTAACTTAAAACCTAATATTTTCTCTTTTTTCCCTCAAATTATCACTCTACTATAATTACAAATTTAAATCATAATAAATTTACAATTTGTGAATTTATAACTTTAATTAACCAATCTAATTACACATTAATATTTTCTTAAAAAAATTATTCTTTTAACTTATTAATTTTCATTTAACATATATAATTATATAAAACTACATAAAACATGCCAAAAATGTGCCAAGTCAATAAACAACTTAAATTTAAATTCATATATATTGTTTTACATTTTTTTAACCTAATTATTAATTTTTTTTACCATAAATATAGAATAAAGTCTAAAATAAATCCAAAAAATACAGAAATAATTACCAAATAAATTACAAAAAATCCATCAAATTACCCAATTATTTTCCAATAAAAAACACATTAATTCAACTAAAAAAATTCAACAAAAATCCAAAGAAAATAGTAATAATTAAAAAAATACATAAAATCCATCAATAATTATACCAATTATTTTCCAATCCAGAACACATTAATTAAACTAAATAAAAAAATTCAAAAAAATCCACAAAATATAGAAATAAATTCAAAACAAATAAAAAAATATAATATCCTCTATTTTTCTAATTTTTTAGAAATTAAATTTTCTTTAGCGTTGGAGATTTTTATAAAAAATAAAATTTATTTGAAACTAAATATTACAAAATTAGAATATGAAACATTCTTTTAATTTCAAAATTTATTTAAAAGTCTAAATTCACAGTTAGTAATAATTGTATTAATAGTAAAAGAAAACTCTTATTATTTAGATGTTTTACTTATTATATCAGTCTCTATTATGACTTTATGAAAGAATTTTAATTAAGCTTAAGACATGTACAATTACATTTTTAAGTTTTTTAATATATAGATGTGATAACCATAATATTCGGATTATTCAATTTAATTAATTTCAAATACTTTAAAAATTCAAAAGGGCATTTTGGGGATTAATTTTAATCTATTTTTTGGAATTATATGTTAAATAATTATACGATCTTATATTAAAAATTTGAGATAAAATCGAATTTGAGTTTATGCTTAATTGAAAATTTGGACTAATCTATAAATCTGAAACTTCTATATATATATATAAGTCTTAATCTGCTAAGACCCAATTAAATCAAAAAACTTTGGATGAAAATTAATGTTCTGACCCTTGGACTCTCTAATATTGCTACTATAGCACCCCAACGGTTTTTCATCGGTTTTCGATGATTCCGACCACCGTTTGCGTCGATCTTGTAATCGAAACAAAGGTTATAACATCACAAGTATTTTGGTACTCATCAGTTTTGGTGGTCGGTGGAGGATGAACGAAGCTTCGCAAGTGGGAGAAGAACCGGCCACCGTCGAAGCATCAACTCCAACCATTTCAACGCCATTAGAGGTTGCAGCTGGACTGATCGGCATGAGGAGGTGCTGGAATGGCTAGTCTGTGATGGTGACTAGTTGTTTTGGCCGTTGAACGGTGAAGAGGGTAGTGGGATTTTCTCTGCTTCGATCTGGTGTTTTGGGCGTGATAGGAGGCGTGTGAACCTTGGGTAAGGACTCCTGGATGTTGTGCGATGCCTTCCGGAGTGTTTTGGTGGCCAACGGCCACCACTAGTGGTGGCATGTGGGCTCCACGCGGGGCCCCACTCTGAACAGTCCAGAAAATATTTTTAAAAATTCCGTAAAATTATTTCGAACAACTTTTGTAAAGGCTATATAGTAAAAATATTTCTATATTTTAAATTAAAAATTCCGGAAGTTAAAAGGCAGTCTATGAAAAATTTCTAAACGCGTTAGAAATGATAAAATTTATATGTTTAGGTTATAAATAGATTGTTTAGGGGTTAAATAGATAGAAATAAGTTAGAAATGAATTTATAATAATTTATTAGGATTAATAATGTATTTATTAAGTGGTGAATATGGTCTTATAATTAAAGAATATTGATAAAGACAAATAATATGAGTAAACAAGAATTTTAAATAATAAAGGTGAATTAATAAAATGAAGGTAAGAATGATTATGTTAGGATTAGATACTAATTTTTATATAATTGATAGTAGTGGTTGCCAAGTAAATAAATATTGATAAATATGGTAAATAAATGGAATATAAATGAAATAATGAAAATTGATATAAGTGGATAGAAAATAAGATACTATGAATAAACTGATGATATTAAAATGGGAATAATATAAATAATTAATAATAATAATAATAATAATAATAATAATAATAATAATAATAATAATAATAATAATAATAGCAACCATATGTATATATAATAAATACTAAATTCAGGTAATAGCACTAGTAGCAGCAGCAGCAGTAGTAATAATGGGAAGGTAGATAATAATAATAATATTAATGGTAATGATAATTGTAGTATATAATAATAGCTATAGAAATAGAAGTAATAGTACTAGTAACAATAATAAATAAATAAATTTAATATAATGATAGTAATAAATATATTCGCTAACTATAATGATTATAATAATAAAATAAGAAAGTAGTTTATGATATACATATATATAGCTGATTGAATCTATAGATCGATTAAAACTATTCTACCGGAGTACTGGATGTTGTGATGGGTATGTTAATACTATGAATAGGTATCATTGAATTAAGATAATAGTGTGATAAATTAAATATATAAATATCAGTATGTTTATATAATTGCTATTTTGGTGAATTTAATAATCGGATTAATTGTATAATGGGACTGTATAGACCGTATAACTAAATAACGAGCTTGAGGACTATTATGGACTTTAATTAAGTATAAATCGATAGATAAAATGGTGCGATAAGTTCGATAAGAATATATGTATTTATATTATCTGTTATCTGGTGTATTATCTGTGTTGGTAAATTCGAGTAATTTTGGTAGGCCCGGTTTGGGTTAGTGATTATAGAAGTGTGTTTTTTATGTAGGATGGGCCATTTTACAGAGGAGATGCTGTCGAATTTTTGGTAGAATTTCTCGTAAAATGTGATATTGATTTTAAATAAATCAATTAATAGAACACGATATAAATGTGAGGAAGTGAGTTAGTTGGTTTAGAACTCTAGAATTAATAGGAATTTGGTAACAGATATTAAATTCTAAATTCTTATTATTATTCCTTTATATAGAGAGTTTTAGAGACCGAGGTAAGCTCAGTGACACAGGAGCTAGCGCGTGGAGGCGCATATTCCAATCTGTGAGTTAATATTATATTTATATTATACGTATTAGAATTGTGTGCTTTCTTTACATTATTGCTTTTAAATTATTGTTTGTACAAATATTAGTTATGCTATTATATATCTTGGATGGAAGTATATGATATGATGATTATAATTGGTGTAAATATGATGATACTTGTGATATGATTTTTGATTGTGTTTGTCAACGGTTAGAGGATAGTTGTGGGATGAGCTACCTGGTGGGTGTCACCAGGCTGTGTGCACACAGGAGTCAGGTATGTGGATATTGCTTATGGTTATAAGGACGAGCCATGCTCGAGTAGCTTGGGCACCGATCCTATTTATTTATGACGGTAGCACGCTCGAGAATACTCAGGCCACCATACTGTTATTTTCTGAGGCATGCTCGAGTAGCTCGGGCTCTAGATACTGATATTGGATTAAGAGAACCTATATTGGATACAAGTGATATTATTATTATATTGGATTTAGTGGGATTATTAGGTGTTCTACTTCGGTCCTCCATCCTTATTTGTCTGATTGATTGAGATGATATTTATATTGAGAATTACTTTCTTACAATGCATATGTGTGTGACCATATAATATATTTATATATACTGCTTGATTATGTGTATTTAGGCTGTATAATATAGATATAATATTAATTCACTCAGTGAGGTCTGACTCCTCTCAATTATATTTTTCCAGTATATTCCCAAGAGTCAGACTATTCTTTTGATGATGCCCCTTGCATTTTATTCTTCTGCAAGGTTTATTATTTATTTTTATATTATAATTATTCTTATTCTAGTCACTCCGCAGTTGTAAAAGATAGAGATGTTGATTATATTATAATAAATATAAAGTTTAAATGTTTAATTATGGAAGATTATTTAAATTGTTGTTGGTGAATATTATTTATTTATTTTAAGCTGATTTGAAAATTGATTTTAATATATAAATGATATGATTTTATAAGTGAGATTGGTTTAGATGGTATTCATATTAGGCTTACTATAGGTTTCGGTGGTTCATCGCCTACCCATTCCCTAGCACCGGTCCGACCCGGGTTTGAGTTGTGACAAAAAAATTACAACCACTTACCTGCGATCGAAGCGACGACCGCCGGCGAGCAGGAAGGAGGAACAACGCCGGCGAGCAGAGGGAGGACCGGTCACCACACAGCAGCAGCAGCAGCAGCAGCTTCAACACCAACAAAAAAAATTTTCTTGTCCCTCTAAAGCTCTCGCTCTCTCTCTCTAATACGGATGCAATGGGTTGCAATGGCTTGGTTATTTGGGAGAAAATGAGAGAAAATAGAAGAAGAACAAGAAGAGGGAGGGAAGGGGAATGACGCTGTTTTTTAATTAGGTCGAAATAGCGACTAAAAAATTTAGTCGCTATTTTCATTAATGACGTGGCAAAATTGATTTTAACAACTAAATCTTGACCAACAAACTAGTCGCTACACTTTTTCTTTCCACAGATTTATATGATTTTTAGCAACTAATATTTTCGTCATTATTTAGTCGCTATTTTGGTGCTATAAATTTAGCGGGAAATCCCTCCAAATTTAGTGACTTTTTTAAGACTAACGTGATTTAGTCACCACACTTGGTCACTATTTAGTCGCTAAGTTGGTCGCCATATTCATTTTCTTCATCCTTCCTACTTTTGTCTATGTTATGTCGCCCTTTAGTCGCTAAATAGCGACTAAATGATTTAGTTGCCATATTTAGTCGCTATTTTGTGTATTTTTAGTAGTGTGTATAAATAATATAAATTAGAAGAGAAAAAGGAGGAGGTGTGTGTGTGTATTTATGTATATGTATGTGTGTATATGTATATATATTTCATATTTTATGTTCATCTAAATCCGTAACTTGTGATTTTAGTATTAAATAAGGACAAAATTTATAAAATAAAAAGTAAGGATAAATATATTTTACCATTAAAGTTTGTACAATTTAATAATTTACCCCCTAAGTTTTTTCACTCAATTAAAAACACCATCTGGTTCGCTTCCGTCCAACTATTTACCCCCTTTGTTTTTTTTTTGTTGTTAGTCAACATGTCAAAGGGTTCAATTGCATGAAAGAAAATTCAATTTAGTTATTGAACTTCATTTTTAGATAATAAATTCTTATAAAACAACTTTTAAATAAAAAATAATAAATTTCATATAAAATTATTTTTAAACTCAATAAAATTTAAATAAATTTATTAAAAATTAAAAACATCTTCTAAAACTTATTATAAAATACTAAAATCATTAAAATTAGTTATAAAATTATAAGTAATACATATACAATTACTAAAATTATTACAATAAATCATTAAAATCTACTAAACATTAAAAAACTATACCTAAATTACTTGAAATTATAATTAAGAAATTTCTCAAAAATATTATAATTTAATAGAAAATCATCAATAAAATATTAAAATTATCTAAATTTTTTAAAAAAATATATAAAAATTATAAAATATAATAAATATTTTTCTCATACTAAATTTAATAAAACATTGATTTTTTGTATGATAATCATTTTTCATCTAAATTTTTTAATCTTTAAAAAATAAATAAAAATAAGATAATAACTATATTATAGGCTAATTGTGTATACTTTGTGAGAAAAAAATTAAATAAAATTTTTAATAACTTTATGAGAACTTTAATTAAGTAAAGTTTTCTTCATACTTTTTATTAAGTAATGTTAATATGATAACTAATGCTTTAAAAATTTTAATTTATTATTCAATTCAATATGATAAAAATACTTATTACAATTTATAATTTTTGTGATTTTTTAAAAAGTTTTAGATAGTTTTAATATTTTATTGATGTTTTTTTCTTAAATTATAGTATTTTTTAGAAGTTTATTACTAATAATGTCTTGTATCTTAGACATAATTTTGCAATATTAATTAAATTTTTATAATTTATTATAATAATTACATAATAATTTTAGTTATTTTATATGTGTTTTTTATAAACTTATAACTAATTTTAATGATTTTAGTGTTTTATTATAAGTTTTATAAGTTTTTTATTTTAAATAAGTTGAGTTTAAAAATAATTTTATATGAAATTTGTTGATTTTTTTAATTAAAAGTTGTTTTTAAAGAATTTATTAGTTAAAAATGAAGTTTAGGGACTAAATTGAATTTTTTTTCAGGCAATTGAACCTTTTGACCTGTTGGCTAGCAGGGAAAAAACAGAGGGGGTAAATAGTTGGATGGAAGCGAACCTGAAGGGTTTTTAATTGAGTGAAAAAAAGCTCAGTAGGTAAATCATTGAATTGTACAACCTCGGGGAGTAAAATATATCTATTCCTAAAAATTTCACATCTAATAATATATGCAATATTAATAAAACGATACTAATAATCCAATAATTATTTTAATAAATTTAACATACTTTTTAAGACAAATATAAAAAAGAATGATAGCATTTTAATATATTTTATATTCATACGACCTTTTCAATTTTATTCACTAAAAAATAAGATAAAAAATAATTTATTGGTAAATTTTTTTAAAAGTATTAAAATTTAAAATGGATTTCTTATAATCTATATACAAAAAATCAAATGAAAATTTATTAAAATGAATTTTTAAAATTATTTAAAGAAATATAAAATAATTTTTTTGTCCTTATTTGATGCTAAAATTGCAAACTATAGATCTAGATCGATGAACCAAAAATATAGAATTGTCACTATTTGATCCGTGTTACAAATTTAGAGACCTGACTGACCATAATAATAATGTTACCAGTGATCAATCTCCCTGGCAAAAAACCATTATGTGCCTCAGAAATTACATTTGCTAGAACCACCTTCATTCTATTTGAGATCACTTTTGACACCACTTTATAAATAACATTACATAATGCAATTGGTCTTAAATCCGTAACAAAAGATGGATTACATTTTTTCGGGATCAAAACAATGTCTGTATCATTCATACCATTAGGAATGAATTTGTTATTCAAAAAATTAAGACACTCTCTTTCTACATCACACCCTACAATATCCCAATACTGTTGATAGAAGGCTGGATTCATCCCATCCAGACCAGGAGCTTTCTCCGGCTTCATTGAGAACAAAGCTTCCTTAATCTCCTCCCTTTTGAAGTCGGTAAGCAGAAAGGCATTGTGAGCAACCGTTACCTCTGGCTTAACCAAATCTGTGATTTAATTCAGTTCGCAAGCTTGGGATAAAAAAATGTTTATGAAATACTTTGCTATATGGTCACCCAACCCCGTCGACCGTGTTAGAACATTATCCGCATCATCCTTAAGCTGCTATATGAAATTAGTTTTCTTTCTTGCTGAAGCATGTGCATGGAAGTATGTGCAGCTTGTATGTACAGATGTTAGCCAATGTTGTTTGGCTCGTTACCACCAATATTTGCTACGTTGGTCTAATAGTCTACCATAGTCCCGACATTCTAAATTGATAACAAAAATAAAGGAGAGAATTTTTAGGGAAAAATACGTTTTTCCTCACACTTGATTCATAAATTGAAAACTAATTAAATAGACAAGTACATAACTGAATAGCCAAGATATTAGCCATTAACATAACAGAATAACCAAGAAATTAGGCACTAATGTACCATTGCTAAAACATAGGAAATGAAACCAACATTCACTAAAATTTTGCAACTACTCTCCTAAAAATCAAAACAACTCTTCCTAAGTACAAGACTAGTAAAAAAACGTATTTATTCTCAACATTAAACTGATATTTACAAACATTCAGTTAAAAACATGCATTTCTTTATCGTACAGACACCCAATAACCTTCTAAGCTCTATAAAAGGTTCTATCTTGAGGGCATTGGTGAATATATCAGCAACCCGCTCCTCACTTCTGTAGTAGATCAATTCAATCACTCCATCGATCTCTTAAAAAAATAGAACTTTTCATCGATATTCTTGCAGCACAGGATTCTTGGAGAGTTTAATGGCTGAATTATTATCACAAAAAATTGTAGTAGGTGTTGATTGTGTGAATTTCAACTCTTCAAGAATTCTCCTAAGTCAAATAGCTTGGGAAGCACAGGCTGTTGCAGCAATAAATTCAGCTCGAGAAAGTGACAATTGGTTGCTTCTTGGAAGACCATGAAATTGCAACTGTCCCATACATAAAAGCATAGCCTGAGGTGCTCCTTCGATAATCTTGATCTCCTGCATAATCACTGTATTTCTCATAGAATAATCTGAAATCCTTGGTTCCTTGTAAATAACGAAGGATTCTCTTGGTAGCCAACAAGTGTATTTCTGAAGGACTCTCCATATAACTGCTGATTAAACTCATTGAGTGCATAATATCTGGTCTTGTAGCAGTTAGATACATCAAACTGCCCACAATTTGCTTGTAAAGTGTGTGGTCAACTTTCTTTCTTTCATTCAAGATCTTTGTGTAGCTTTGAGTTAGAGTCAACTAGAGTGTTTGCAGGATTACAATCCTTCATTTGAAACATGTCCAAAATTTCACCTACATAATTTCTTTTGGGACATAAATATCCTATCAGCTGATTGCACCACTTCTATGCCAAGAAAGTAATGCATCATACCAAGATCAGACATTTCAAACTCATCCATCATGGATTTTTCAAATTCTAAGAACATGGCATCACAATTTTCAGTAAATATGAGATCATCAACATTCAAGCAAACAATGAGAATTTTCTTTTTATCTTTAACCTTGACAAAAAATGTATGTTCATGAAAAACCAGCTTTAAGAAAATAAAAACTCAATACCAAGCACGTGGGGCTCGTTTCAATCCATAAAGTGCCTTTTTTAATTTGTAAACCTTATGCTCATTTATATGTTCAACATAACCAGGGGGTTGTTCAATAAATACATGTTCCTCCAAGTGTCCATGCAAGAATGCC